>CM055979.1:44887500-44962100 GCA_029531755.1 Holothuria leucospilota
ATTATTATTATTATTATTATTATTATTATTATTATTATTATTATTATTATTATTATTATTATTATTATTATTATTATTATTATTATTATAACCTTCTCAGCAGAGCACAAGACAATGAAACATATGGACATGCGTTTACAGGATAAACTGTGAGTGGCTTATTGTTAACATAATAACATGGCAAAGGGATGTGCAAGTGATTTATACCCCTTCAAAGTCCATACTCCACAGAAGGCCGAGAAAACAGCGCTTGTATCGCTCCTCACTTTACCTGACCAGGACAGGGCTGTACAACCAATCAAACACAGCTTTTACTCCATGTTTGCAATGCACGCCTAGCGTGTATCATGCCATGGTGACTTCTGCGTACATACATATGTGCATTATATTCGACCAGAGCATGTTACTGTAGTTCGCAGGTAAGAACTTGACTGCAGTGTGTCCACTCTTATTCGAAAAATAAAATCTGCATATAAAACATTCAGTTTCCATCAAACATTATGAATTCAAGAGAGAACATAGTAATTTCGTCTGACAACCCCCCCCCCCCACACACACACACATGCTGCAAGCCCCTCCGATTGGACACCTATGTGAATGAAAGGTTTCCACATTTAAGTGGCAGTGAGGAGATCAGTTCCAACCAAACACGCCTGGTAGTGGTAATGTCGATTGAAGGAAACTTTTTTTTGCTATTTTCGTAGTATGAAGCCATCACTGTCACTGGCGTTGCAAGCGATTGGACAATATCCGGGGGCTCCGAGGGTTCAGGGGGCCCAACCTGCAAATACGCAAAGAAAAGAATCTCAAAAAATCGTAACCCTGCCTACCGTCTAACCATCCAGCACAGACCCGAAATGAACCAAAAAGCTATCAACACTACAGAACCAACTGCTTTTGAAGAACGGCAGGCAAGAATGGGATTGGGAATTGAACCCGGATCTGGTGCATGCAAGTCCTGGCTGTTACCCCATTCCTCCCAATGAAGACTGAAGGGGTCATAGGAAAACGGGTTTATGATACCATCGGTTTGGACCCCTCCCTGCCTCTTGTCCGTGGGCCCCGAGGGTCGTGCTAGGTCGCTGATCACTGTGCCCACAACGAACAGCGGACTTGCCAGGCCACTGAAACAGGGACCGCGGAGACTGGGGCTATGGGGGATTTAGCCCCCGCACCTTTCCTGCCACGGGCATTTTGGGCCTCTTTAAAAGGCTTTTATTTTCTGAAAATTTTATGCCGCTTTGATGGTTAGCCCCTGCATTTCGAAATCGGCTCCGCGATCACGGTCCCTGTTATAGTTATACAACGAACAACTGTGTATATTCGAACCAGCAACGTACGTAGGTATTCTCCATAACCAGTGCTGAAAATGGGGAAGTCAGTAACACGGAACTCCAGCAAAAAGCAGGCCTATGGTTTCTCTCGAGTGTTGTGTGTGTGGGTGTGTATGTGTGTGTGTGTGTGTGGGTGAAGGAGGCGTTTTGTTTGTTCTGCTTTCGACTGGATATTCAACATGTATGAGCCATTTAGTAGGTAGGTCAGGTAGGTATTTCAGTCAGGAACAAAAAACTGAAAAAAGTTTGGTTGGAAAATATATAGGTTTGTGTACAACGCAAGAGGCCAAAAAAAAAAAAATGAAACTAAAAATATAATACGAGCGGACGAAAAATTACGAGCGGGCGGTCAAGGATAAACAAATAATTTATTTTTTTAACCTTACTTTTACATGAATCAAACCCAATAAGAGTGAACAGTGCGCTGTATTAAGAGGTACTTAGGGTAGAAGTGAGGTCAAATAGCATTTTGACCTACAAGCTCAAAACACAATTTTGCTCTCCTTGCCTCAACCTTATCCCTTCAAGTAGTGCCCTCTTGTCTGGACAATAATTACGCTAAAACTTCTTACGTTCTTAATCCTATCTTGATTATCAAATGCCGGAAAAAAGCATCTTACAGTGTTTATGTCCTAAAATTGGTCGTTATCACCTATACGTGACCACCAGTAGCTACAAATACAAACCCCAGGACAGGGGCCCAAGTTCCACTCTTGGCCTCAACTCACCTTGTTCGGCTCTAGCAGTACTCTGTGACATTTCAAACGTTACAGATCGTTACACAAACGTTACAGATCATTACAATTACGTGATGTATATACACATATCACGTAATTATCACCTATATGATATAATATACTCCTACACACAGAAAGGCTTTTGGGGAGTCACTCAATGGAGAAAATCAGCAACGCCTTTACCTCTTTGACTTACGCCAGCAGAACCTCATATCCGCTCCCCTTCCACCCCTAACTAAGAATAACATGTAAAATTTTCTCATTGTTTTTAAACTCATTTACACCCAGTAATTAAAAACATTACATAGTAAACGTGGCTGAACTGAAAACTGGTACCTTATCACTCAAAACCCACAATTATCTAAACTGTTCCCACAACTACATATAATTGCCTTCAAAAAGGTTAAAAAATATGAAAGAATTAATTGTAAAATCATGGTGTAAGAGTCTGGGAAAAAACGAAAATTCACATTACACTTTTCTCGATGCTTTGTTAAAAAATAATTACGAATATTTTAATTTATGCCACAAACGACGGCTCGCTACGAACAAAGCTGCGCCGTTTGTATGAGCGAGACAACGGAACCAGGGTATCTTGGTTACCAGGGGCAACCTATATAAAATAATCTTAAATTTCGGCAGTTTAATTGTCTATAACTCTTTCGTATAACAACAGGCAATATGATTTTCACGCATGCTGTCACCCCCTCCAACCCCCACACCTATCTTCGTCATATAAATTGTTGGTTCCGACATCGGGACAAGAACTACCATTTTGTGAAGCCAAGGTTTCGGTTTGAAGTCTCTCCGTACCACACAGATGCCTCACGAAGGACTAAGTAGCATTGTGCAATTCCATGCAATGAAGAAAGTTTGGTGTCACATGTTTTTCTCTACAGGAGACCTTTCCGGGGTAGACGAGGTAGGACATTTGCGAATCTAAAATCTTGGCCGTATTGAGGTTATACGGTAGACCCCAAATTGCTGTTAAACATTTTCTTAACAGTACGCATTTTGCAACCTTAGGCCATTCGGCTTGTAATTTTCCTCCCACATTGGTTATTTGCGCACGAGACACGAAGAATCAGCTGCCAGAAGTGTTTTAATTGTGAATTTTAGACCCTTCATATGCCAAGTGCCCTACCCCCATTCAATTTACACCCAATAGTTCTCTATGTGGTAGGTACCTTCCTAACGATGACGCATGTTTTGTTTACTTGCTCTCAAGGGTGGCACTTCATCAAAGAAGGCCAGCACTTTTGGTGTTGATGTCGCACTGTACAGTTGCGTTAGTTTTGTCAGTTTGTTTTCGAATAGGTTAGCTAAATTGTTCAAGGCATGCATCATACCCCTTTCTTGAAAACTTAAGCTCAGATAGCAGACGCAATCCGGCGGATGAATAGAAAATGTTAGTCTGAATGTTATATGCTCTGCTCTTGTATTTACTGTAAGGTATACTATAAATGAACCGAAAGTTGGCCATCTCGTCGGTTAGTCGGATTTATAGTTTAATGAAATGAATGTGATTTCTCATATTAGTCAGTAGTCGGGTAGTTAATCTGCTATTGATTCTGTTAGTACTGGTTTCCTTCAAAACTTGTAAGTAACAGCACAAAACATGCTATGATATGAAAGGATCTGGGGCACAAATCTTGGTTCCTTGCCAGCTGCCCTTTCATTCAGCAGTCACTGTCGCTATCAACCTCTCTCCTGAGTCCCCAGAAGTATAGCTTTACCCGACGTCTGAAAAAACCAGGGGCTCTCTTTCCTAAAGCATGGAACCTCAAACTTTACCAGTTTCAGGAAGCAACCCCAGGATTATCATCTCCCGCATTATTGGAGTCATTTGATACAACGCTTTTATTCGAATGTTCCGAGCCAGCTGATAGTGAATCTATGTAAGTTATAATGTAACGTTTCAAAATGAATACCGATGCCCTGGGCGCTTTTGATGTGAAATTCAATTATTATTCAAGCCTCTTCACACTTGCGCAATTACTCGTTCATGCCATGTGACGAGATCTACGTGTACAGTCTCTTCATACGTTTATCCTTAGTCTAAAGTTCAAAAGACACTCGCCTAGCAATAGTAGTTTCACAGCGATTCGCCTCAATAGACAATTTTAGCACAAATCAGCTGGCATTCAAGGTAATGCGACGAGTGTGCAACTTTCATGGCAGTTGAACTCTGAACGTGTAAAAAAGAACAGATGATTAGATATACATATTTGATAATCAGTGACAAGATTTTCCATTGCATGAATAAGGAGGCCTATGTAAGGATTCTTAGTTGTACTAAGGCTAGTCAGCATTTAACTATTCAGTCAGAAAAAAAATTAAAGAATTTTTCGATCTACATGCGAGTTACAGGTAAGGAATATGCTGCTTCTTGTATTATTTTGGTTTTTGTCTCGTTGTGCCTTTTCAAGAGCCTGCTTTCCTAACAGTCCTCACAAAGGATTGCAAAGTAGATGTGGGGGCTTCCCACTGTTTATAAGTAGAACGCGATTTTAACTTTTGTGGGTCCCCTTTAGAACAATTCAAATGAGCTTTATATATATATATATATATATATATATATATATATATATATATATATATATATATATATATATATATATATATATATATATATAAAATGTAAGAGCTCGGTTGGCACCTCCGAAAGTGCTCGATTCTTAGGAAGAGTTTTTATGTATGATAATAATGGATGGAGTTTACAGGTAAGGCAGACAGACTGTTTCGTACACGGCTGCACTCATCAGTGCCTAAAGTAAGACTGTGTATACCGGCTTCGTGTTCTAAGTCACTGCACTTAATAGATAATTGTTTTGGTGTCTTCATTTTGTCATGATTTCGTTTCTTTTGTTGAGGGTGCATAGAGCCGGCTTCAATAGGATAAAGTATTTCTCGGCTATGCACAGGTTGCAAATTTTTGTTGCCTGATTGTATGGGCGGGCTTTCGTGATAATTCTCCACATGATACTAAAGTCTTTTTTGACGTCCTTCAGATCCCAGATGTGTTTGCTTAGTTCTGTTGCTGATTTCTTCTTTTCGTCTTTAGAAGAGCTTTTGTGATTGCTATATCTTTTTGAATTCGGTTGCAGTGAGCCCGATGTATGTTTTTTCGTTATAATCACTTGTTATCTCAGCTTGGTAGATAACCCCTTTATATATATATATATATATATATATATATATATATATATATATATATATATATATATATATATATATATATATATATATATATATATATATATATATATATATATGGTCGACGATAAGGTATAACGATTGACGCGCTCACAGAGTGTGTATGTACACAATAAAGCAACGCAGTAAAACAATGCAACTGCGTTAAATAGACCAAAGCTACGCAACTGCGTGAAATGCAAAAAATCTGCGCAATTGCGTGAAATAACTAAAAGCTCTCATGACGCGAAACTATTGACGAAAGACGGTCATGTAAGAAAAAGGCCACGCGTTTGGCAAGAAAATTAAAAGCGTTTGGAATGGTCACGGCCAAACCTGCAATAAAACAGTTACAAAAGTTCAAGTTTAACATTCAGTCCATTAGGGGTGAGGGTCCCGAGCTTCATAATTAACCGGTTTCCTGCAATTAAACGATCGCGGTCGGCCTTGTAATCGCGTAAGATGTAATACTTGCTCAGTAGTAAGCCATGACAGGTTTCTCTCTGCTGTGGGTCCCAACAACAACCGCTTTAACATTAACCAGCATTTTACTTGCACATCTACTAACGTAGTGTACATTTTGACTTGCATGCGTTGTACCATTTTGTAAGTAGGTGAAACGAAACGTCGCCTGGCTGATCGAGTTACGGAACACTTAACATCCATCAAGCAAAACTTTCCTGGCTTTCCAGTCGCTAATCATTTCAACCCCCAGTCAGTTTGCTCGATACAGGACCTGATGGTCACGGCAGCAATATCATGCCGAGGTTCCGACCGCGATCGTTTAAATGCAGAAAACCGGTTAATTATGAAGCTCGGGACCCTCACCACTAACGGACTGAATGTTAAAATCCGGGCCAGACGGATTTGTTCCGACGACCAGAATTTCTCTAAAGTTTCCAAGCAGATTATTTCTTTCTTTCAACAACGCCAGTATCCACAAAGAGTGCTCTCTAATGCCCTGAAACGCATACAAGGAATTGACAGAGCCTCTGCCCTTGCCCCCAAAACTGACCAAACACCCCCAGACGTATACCGTTGGTCCTATCCTTTCACCCATCTGTAACTCCCATTGTATGTGCCATTTGCAGGAATGTAGAGACCCTCCGTCATGACCCATCCACCCGTGACCATTTCCCTGAACCCCCCATCACAGCATTCAGAATTGAAATGAACATATCTCAGCACTTGGTCCGTGCCTTTCAACCTCAAGCAGTAGTTCCTAACACCCCAGAAACTTTTCCATGCAACCGTGGGAGATGCAATACTTGCCCGGTGGTCAGTTATGACAAAATCCTTTCCACTGTAGGTCCCAAAAACAACCGGTTTAACATTCATCAGCATTTTACCTGTACTTCAGCCAATGTTGTTTACGTTCTCGTATGTAAACGCTGTAATATACTGTACGTGCGAGAAACAAAACGTCGTCTTGCTGACCGAGTCACTGAGCACCTGAGGTCAATCAAACAGAACCTCCCAGGGTTCCCTGTAGCCACACACTTCAATCCCCCGACAACATGCTCAGTCCGTGATTTGATGGTTTCGTCGGCCATCTCGTGTCGAGGTTCGGATCATGACCGCCTAGCTGCCGAAAACCCTCTAATCATGAAACTTGGAATCCTGTCCCCAAATGGTCTGAACGTTAGACTTGAACTGTTATAACTCAGCAATTCCTTCATTGCTTTTACCTGTGGTAACCACTTAACACTGTCTGTTTTCCTGGCCGGTTTTTCCGTGCCCAATTTTTGTGTATTTTTTAAATTGTACGTTTGGCCGTGTCAACGATCAGTTGCATTTTTGCCACCGGATGAAGGGTTTCAACCCGAAACGTCGTGGAATTTTTCACACACTTTTAGCACTATTTACTACTTCTTTTTTACCTACCTACTTCATAAGTGCTACGCAGTACTTTGACCTTATATATATATATATATATATATATATATATATATATATATATATATATATATCGCTAGATCGACCTGTTAGGCGAAATCGGTATACCGCCAATACAACCGGCGAAGAAAAAAACAATAAAATACATAAGATTATATTTCCCCTTTTGGTTCTGAGCTATATATGCACGTTATTTCAATGGCCCGTATGTCCTTAGTGTTATTGGATACATGCACGTAAGTTGGTGTGCAGTTAAGGAATTGCATAAACGTTATGTGGTAAATCGGACTTGGGTATGGAGTTACGCATTCCTATATAAAACACTGTGTAAAACGTTAAGGCGAAACGATTTTTTCGCCTAAGGGTCGAGTTCTCCAATCAGTCTCGTTTTTTTCATACTGTTTTTCGCCTAAATCCCAAATTATATATATATATATATATATATATATATATATATATATATATATATATATATATATATATATATATATTGATATATATATATATATATATATTGATATATAACGCTAATTCCCACCTTAAGGGGAAAGTCTATATCATCCTACGTTAAGGCCAGAAAAATAATAAAATACATAAGCATATATTTCGCCCCACCGAGCTCAAGATATTATCAACGTTATTTGAATGGCCTGCCATGTGTACGTGTTAACAGACACGTGTCCGTAAATTTGTCAACAATGGAGTAATTGCACATAGAGTGTGTGTTTGAAAGGACGTTATCATATGTTTACCTATTCTTATATAAAAAGTGTGTGAAAACGTTAAGGCGAATCCGTTTTTTCACTCCATTTTTATCTTCGCCCTATGGTCGACTTTTCAACAACTTCTTTCGCCCTAAGATAGATATATATATATATATATATATATATATATATATATATATATATATATATATATATATATATATATATATATATATATATATATATGTATATATATATATATATATATATATATTGCATTTGCGTGTTCCCTTCATTTTTCTCATTTGGTGGCGGTTACTTGATAAAGGCACTGTCGTGCCGAAAATTTGTACTAATATTCCTGATTCGGAAATATGTATTTTTTTTTGAATATATGTATATATATATATATATATCTATATATATAGATATATATACCCGAATTTGTCCGCTTCCCACCATTCTTCAGTTTCTATATATATATATATATATATATATATATATATATATATATATATATATATATATATATATATATATATATATCTCTAATTCGGCACTTAGGGGGAAAGTTGTTGTTGAAAAGTCGACATTAAGGGGTAAAAAATTTTCGGGTGAAATATAAGTTTCGCCTTAACGTTTCCACACACTTTTTATATAAGAATACGTAAACTTACAAGGGCGCCCTCTTAGATTTACAAACTAGATGCCGTTACTTCAAAGTTGTCAAATTTACGGACACCTAGCTGTTAACACGAACGGATGGCTGGCCATTGAAATAACGTTAATGATATGTTTAGACGTTAGGGCGAATTTATTTCTTATGTATTTTATTATCTTTTTTTCGCCCTATGTACAAGCAGATATAACAATTTGCCCTTAAGGTGGGAATTAGCGTTATATATATATATATATATATATATATATATATATATATATATATATATATATTGCTAATTTGGGATTAAGGGGAAATATTGTATGAAAAAACGTGCCTAAATAGGGAAATCGTCTAAAAGGGGAAAAAATCAGGTCGACTTTGCGAAATCACACGCTTTTTATATAGGAGTACGTAAACGGATGATAACGTCCGTTTCACCACATGATTTACATGCTATTACTTCAATGTTGACCAAGTTACGTACCCGTATCTTTAAACACGTACGGATGGTGGGCCATTGAAAAAGCGTTGTTGTATATCTGGTTTCCAAAAGGGGAAATATTTTTTAATGTATTTTATTGTTTTTTCTTCGCCTTAGCGAAACCGCGATATATCGATTTCCCCGTACAGTAGGAATTAGCGTTATATATATATATATATATATATATATATATATATATATATATATATATATATATATATATATATATATATATATATATATAACATATATATATATATAGTATATATATAAATATATATATATATATATATATATATGATTGAAAAGGAAAATGGTGGGAGTCAACTAACGGCAAAGAGATGGAAAAACAGCACCAAGTAGGAAGCTTTCGGTTGTTTATTCAACCTTCCTCAGCCTTAAAATGAATCAAGCGTACAACACTTCAAATAGGAGTAAAAGTAAGAGAGGTATTAAAAGGTTAAAGTTTGAAAAATACAAAATAAATCGGTGGAATAAAACATTCTTGACGTCTGGCACCATCGAAGGTTACACAATGGAACAAAAGAACAGGCCAGAGGAGTGAAAGCAGTCGTTAAAAGGTAGATAAAAGGATTAGAAGATAGGCTGAAAGGGAAGGAGGGCAAGCAATTAGCGTAAGTAGCTAATCCTCTTCATAGAATTAAATTCCTTCCTTTTGTTGAGCCCAAAAGGGTGGATAGAACAAAGTTGAGCCATCCAAAATGCTTCCCTTTTGTTTAACAAATGATCAACGTTACCGGTGCTACGAAGTTTTTCAATAATAACAAAACGAATTTTTCTGAGAATATGTGGCTTGGAATTAAAATGAACGGCTAACTCACACCTTGCTTTATTATTGACCATGTCGGATTTATGATTACGAAAACGAACCTTGAAAAGAGTCGATGTGGAACCTACATATTGCACATTACATTCTAGGCAAGTAGCAAGATAAATAACATTGCAACTAGAACAAGTAAGATTGTCTCTAATAGGGTATTTTTTACCAGTTCTCGAGCTAGAAAAATAAACGCATTCATCTAAAAAGTTTGTACACAGGTCACAACGACCTCTAACACATTTAAAACATCCAGATTGAGAATTAATATCATCATTAACATTACTACTTACAGAAAGTTTCGTAATCTGAAGGTGATCTTTCAATGATTTACACTTACGAAAAGCTGGAAAGATTGAATTCTCTGGGAAAACCTCTTTCATTATAGGGGAACTATATAATAAATGTAGATTCTTACGTATGACGTAACCGATATTGGGCAAGGCAGGCTTAAAATCTAAAATAAGCGGAATTTTACGATGGGGGACCCTTTCCTTAACCGTCTTGTTCAAAAGTTGAGTCCTAGGTACATTGTCTACTTTATCAAATTGTTCTTGAACAAAATCAGGATGATATCCTCTGTTAACTAGATACTCCTTAAACTCAGAGAAAGCTTCTTTAAAAAATCAGGCTTAGAGCAAATACGTTTAAGCCGTGAAGCTATGCTAAATGGAATGCTGGATTTACAATGAAATGGGTGAGCACTGTCAGTTCGGAGGTAAAGGTGGCCGTCTGTAGGTTTTGAGAACACATCGGTGTGTATTTGTCCCTCCTCCAAATGAACTAGAACATCAAGGAACTCTAATTTGGTGTCCGAAGATCGAACAACAAACTCAATATATATATATATATATATATATATATATATATATATATATATATATATATATATATATAATATATAATATATATATATATATATATATATATATATATATATATATATATATATATATATATATATATATATATATATATATTATATATATATATACATATACATATATATATATATATATATATATATATATATATATATATATGTAAAGAAAAAACAGAAAAAGATAACACTGAAATCCAACAAGTATTAGAAGCACGTAGGTGTATTAACGTTTCGATCTCCCTGAGATCTTCGTCAGAAATGATAATTGAATTTACAGAGTAGAAGGGACTAGCTTATTGAGAGAGTAGTGGGATAGGAAAGCCAAGTCTTTGTTGAGACCTGTTGTATTAGAATTAAGCTTTAAAATTAACAGTTGTTCGTATAGCTTTCTGCTATCTGTGTTTGGGAACTTGTCTTTGACGATAATGCAACGGAGATCTCTAGGAGAGTGATTGTGGGCATTGAAGTGAGAAGCGACTGGAAAGCCGGGGGGGGGGGGGGTTGTTTCTGATGCTATGTTTATGGTTGTTGAATCGGGTTCTGAACCGATTGGCGGTCTCACTGACGTAAATGGCCTCCAGGCATTTCGAGCAATACAGAACATACACAATATTGGGAGTGTTGCAACCACCTTTGACCGGAAAAAGTTTGACATTGTTCAAGAATTCCACTGATGGATTTATGTTGAAATGGTCACAAATTTGACAACGGGGTCTCCGACAGGGGATATTACCTGGGGGCGGTCTTGGTTGGGTACAGGCAAGCAACCGATGTAAGCTGGGTGGTTGTTTCTTGGCCAGAACAGGGGGGTGAGAAAAAGGTGGGGGTAGGGATGGGTTGTTCTTTAGGGTCTTCCAATCGCATTTCACTTTTTGCAGGAAGGGGGTAGTAGAGGGGCTGAAACGGGTTACAAAAGGACTGCGTTGGGGCTCTGCCGTTATATCATTTCTTTTCTGGCTTAATACCGAGTCACGGGAGAGGTGGGAAGCTCGATTAATTTCTTTAGAAATAAGCTTGTAAGGGTACCCGCACTCCAGTAGGGACTGAACCAAATGCCTAACGGCTTTCTCGTAATCGGCATGGTCCGAGCATATACGTTTAAATCTGAGCAGTTGACTGAAAATAATCGATCTTTTAATGTGGGATGAGTGGAAGCTGCTGTACTTTAGGTAGGTAGGCCTATCTGTGGGTTTCCTGTAAAGGGAGGTTTTGAGGCCTGATTGGGTTAGGCTTACCATAACATCCAGGAATGGAACTTTTTCGGCTGATATTTCAACTGTGAATTTGATGGAAGGATGGGTGGAGTTTGCTTCATGTATGAAATCGTCGAGAGAAGGGCGGCCATGGGTCCAGACTAAAAATATGTCATCGATGAAACGGGCATAAAACAGAGGTTCAAAGCTGCTCTTGTCGATAAACTGCGTTTCAATTAACGCCATGAAGAGGTTGGCAAAACAAGGAGCCATACGGGTTCCCATGGCCGTCCCGCTCACTTGTACGTAACACTTGTCATTAAAAACAAAATTATTATGAGTCAATATGAACAAAATTAAGGAACATATCACTTCCGTGGGGATGTGGGTCACAGGGAAAGAGTCCAAGAATTTGCCGCAGGCCCTCACTCCTTCGTCATGTGGGATGTTGGTGTATAATGAGGCCACGTCCATGGTTACCAACAGACTGTTGTCAGGGACGGTTTCGATGGTTGCCAGTTTGTTGAGGAAGTCCGTGGTATCCTGAATGTAACTGGGAATGTGCGGCATGAGACGTTGAAGTATGGAGTCAATAAATCCTGAAATGTATTCTGTGAGAGTTCCCTTCCCCGATATGATTGGTCTGCCGGGTGGTACTATGGAAAGTGCTTTGGCAGCAGACTCTAAGTCGTTGTCTTTGAGGTTGGCTAGTTGTTGTTCGTGGCTTTCGAGGTATTTAGAGATTATCCCCTCTAATTTATGGAGTTTGGGGATGGTATAAAAGGTGCCCGCCTGGGGGAGAGGGGGGATGAGAGACAGGACGAGTTCCTGGGTTTCAGCGTTGTTAAAAGTCTTAACTAAAGATATCAGTTCCCTGTGATAGGTTTCCGTAGGGTCGCTGTCTACCTGTATGTAAAAGTCCTTGTTGCTTAGTTGCGTACTCGCTTCCCTTACATAGGCGTCCCGATCGAGAAGGGTGATTGCACCTCCTTTGTCCGCCTGTCGTATGACTATGTCGTTGTTGTTTTTCAGGTCATGGAGGGCTTTACGCTCGTGTAAGGAAAGGTTGTCAGGGGCAGGACGTTGGGTGGACTGGAGGAAATTTTCAAGATGGCCCATCACTTGATTGACGAAAGAATCAATGTGGGGGTTATGTCCAACGGGTGGGGTCCACTGTGATGGTTTTGGGGGCATATAATCGGGGCGGTCAGTGATGGAATCACTGTCTTTAAAATATTCAGTTAAACGTACCTTGCGTAGAAAGTTTTCCGTGTTCTGGCACAATTCCACGGTGTCCAATTTGGCTGTAGGACAAAAGGAGAGTCCACGTGAAAGCAATGATTTCTCTGCCTCATTTGATAAGTTCTTTGTGGTGACATCAGTGTTGCTAGTGGTCCCAGTTCTGGTGTTTCCCGGTAAATGCACCATGTCTGGAGTTAGATATTTTGACTTTCTCACCAGTTCCCGTCACTTTTTGTTTTTCCGTTAGAGGACAGAGGTTAGTTCGCACTCGTATGAGTTCTGAAGGTCCGACATTACTATGCCTGTGTCTACCTCGATCGGTAACAAGGATTCGAGTCGCTCGCTTTCAAGTTCCACTTGATCGACAAGATATTGTTGTCTGGCATATCCCAATTTCAGGGCATAATTTCTAAGAAGTTCCGATGCCCGTTTGCATATTTTCTCCGCTTGGGGTCCACCGGAGTTGAGCATTGGGTTTTTGAGTGAGAGTCCTCTTGGGATCAGATTAAATTTCTTGTATTGCTCGAAATGCCCGGAGGCCATTTACGTTGGTGAGACCGCCAATCGGTTCAGAACCCGATTCAACAATCATAAACATAGCATCAGAAACAACCCCCCCCCCCCCGGCTTTCTAGTCGCTTCTCACTTCAATGCCCACAATCACTCTCCTAGAGATCTCCGTTGCATTATCGTCAAAGACAAGTCCCAAACACAGATAGCAGAAAGCTATACGAACAACAGTTAATTTTAAAGCTTAATTCTAATACAACAGGTCTCAACAAAGACTTGGCTTTCCTATCCCACTACTCTCTCAATAAGCTAGTTACTTCTACTCTGTAAGTTCAATTATCATTTCTGACGAAGATCTCAGGGAGATCGAAACGTTAATACACCTACGTGCTACTAATACTTGTTGGATTTCAGTGTTATCTCTTGCTGTTATTCCTTTGTAACTCAGCTTCCAACACACGGTATACGTCCACCTGTATAATCATGTTATATATATATATATATATATATAATATATATATATATATATATATATATATTAATATATATATATATATATATATGTGTGTGTGTGTGTGTGTATGTGTGAGCCGAAGCTGTGTGTGTATGTCTGAGGCTGCTGTGGGCATGTGTGTGTGTGTGTGTGTGTGTAAGAAGTAAGTTTTAATAATGAAAAGGACGTCGCTGTATATCTTTCAATATTTAATGACAAGCTGTCGGCCCTCTGGCCTTCATCAGGTTCTGGAAAAATATGTGGAGGAAATATTAGAAAGGAGAAAGGAAAGTACAAAATATCTTACATGTTGAGGTTGAAGTGATGTATATGGTAGGCGCTGTAGTCGTTTATGGAGGTTGGTGTATGTGTTTAGTGGGGTATATCTTGATCACGTGCCTAGTTTATTGTCAGCATTGATTCCGTGTGGGTATAATGTGCGGAGTTTTTTATACAGAATGCTTCCCTGTGGGGGATGAAAGTGCGTGATTGTTTGGTAATTGATTCTATACCGGTGATGCTGAAATTGTCTATTGTGTGATGTGTTGAACTGAAATGTATTGCGTATGGGAGGCGTTCCGCTTAAGTGTTATCATTAAAGTTAATTTCTGACCTAGTGTACTAAATCTTGGGTAGAGTGTTGTTTCTGTTTTGCCTACATATTATTTTCCGCACTGTGTGCATGTTATGAGTTATTTTTGTGACATTAGTATATCTGTGCAGCATACCTCTTCTTGATTTACATGGGAAGAAACCGGGAGATTCGGGACTAGTTGTTTTGTGCCCTATGGATGTGGTGTGGGTTCTCTCGCTCATACGAGGAGTTCTTGTAACAAGTTCCAATCTCAAAATGGATTTTCAAATTCCATGTTTAGTCATCATTTCATGAAATGTGTCTATTTTCTTTGAGATTCATGCCTGGGAGAGTGCCACTTTTACCAATAACCCCTACTATTTGTCGCACGTGCGGCAAGTACTCAGTCCGTGCATCCCGACTAACGTGCGACAAGTACGTCCATTTCCCGTGGAATATCATATCAGAATGTCGTACTTTGCTGTAATTTTGTCAAACGTTTGACAAGAAGTTATGCAAAACGAGCTGTCGAGATAAAGGTAGAGAATCTATTTTGAAGTGGGTCTTGTTTTGCAGGGAATGGGGCCGTCTGAAAGCCAGCACGAGTTTCCCCGTGAAAATTGACTTAACTTCAGGAGAGTTTTGTAAGCGTCGTGAACACTTTTGTAATTTTCAGTAACGTGTAGATTAACATTAGTAATTTTACAGTGAAACATAAAATATTGTACGTGGAGCAAAAAGAAATTCACAGACTATTTTTATTTGTACGTTTGGCCATGTCAACAGTCAGTCAGTTGGCGCCTGATGAGGGGTTAAAACCGGAAACGTTGTGGACTTTTTCACAAACCTTCAGCTATATATATATATATATATATATATATATATATATATATATATATATATATTATATATATATATATATATATATATATATATATATATATATATATATATTATATATATACATATATATATATATATATATATATATCTTATATATATATGAATATATATATATATATATATATATATATATATATATATATATATATATATCTCTAATTCGGCACTTAGGGGGAAAGTTGTTGTTGAAAAGTCGACCTTAAGGGGAAAAAAATTTTCGGGTGACATATAAGTTTCGACTTAACGTTTCCACACACATTTCTATAGGAATACGTAAACTTACAAGGGCGCCCTCTAGATTTACAAACTAGATGCCATTACTTTAAAGTTGTCAAATTTACGGACACCTAGCTGTTAACACGAACGGATGGCTGGCCATTGAAAATAACTTTAATTATATTTTTAGACGTTAGGGCGAATTTATTTCTTATGTATTTTATTATCTTTTTTTCGCCATATGTACAAGCAGATATAACAATTTCCCCTTAAGGTGGGAATTAGCGTTATATATATATATATATATATATATATATATATATATATATATATATATATATAGATATAAATATATAAAGATACAGATATATATAAATATATATATATATATCTAATATGATATATATATATATATATATATATATATATTATATATATATATTATATATATATATATATATATATATATATATATATATATATATATATTATATAGTATATATATATATCATCAAGACAGCCAAGGTAATTACAATGACGATGACAATGAAGACCATGACGATGATGATCATGGTGATGGTGAATGTGACGATGATCATGGTGATGGCGAATGTGATGATGATCATGGTGATTGCGAAGGTCATGGTGATGGCGATGGTGATGGTGATGGCGATGGTGATGGTGATGGCGTGCTGGTGGTGGTGGTGGTGGTAGTGGTGGTGGTGAAAAATGGTGATGGTGATTGCAATGGCAAGGTCGATGTTGACGATGGCGATGACGCATTCGGTAGATTCTTTCAAAAAATTAACATAGTTGTATGTGTCAAATTTTCTAACACAAGTCATGACATTTTTATTAATCCCGTCACCATGCATAATTTCTGAGGAAAGGAATTTGATAGCACATTACAACTCACATGTAGCAAATACGTTACATTTTCGTGATTTATCCCTATTCGTAAGCTTCAATTAAAAAAGATGGTTGCCTTTGTCACAGAATGTGACTTTAAGTGGTTTTAAGTACTAAGGTTCACATATGATAAGCTATTTACCCTACAATATGGAAAGAAACAGAAATGGTGATCAAAAGTGTCAGCTTTGAGTTAAAGCATTACCTCACAAGCATGAACTTACCATGCAAATTCAAGTTGAATCATTGAACGAACAACACTAGCGCGTGACATCTTATAGCGGGATGGGCTTGGCTGTATACAGAGTAAGCGACACATTACATCTTTCCAATGCTAGGAAGTACCTGTAAGCTTAGTAAACATACTCTGTCGATGTTTAGCATAGACCTTCCTTTTATGCATGCTATGAGCTGTATAGAAATGTATTTTACGAATAATATAGAAGTTGGTAAGAATATTGTGTTTTTTTCATTTTTATTTGTGTTTTACTTCCATAGATCATTAACCAGACATGGAAAGAGAACGTTCGTTTTGCTTTCATGACATGATGTCACAGATTGTAGATTCAATAGAAACTTGGGAAATTGAGGAACTCTGTGCCTTTTTTAAATTTGACGATAAAGAAAAAGTTATGTGTATGGGACAAAATAAACGTGACTTTATTCTGACGTGTCGAAGGAAAAGAATTTTTACAGAAAACGACGTTAATCATCTACAAGAAGCAGTGTCGCACCTTAATTTGTCTACGAATCTCCTGTATATAGTAGAGTGGTATCAGCAACTGTTAAAATGTCCTGGTAAGAGCCTATCTGCAACGTTTTTGAAAAGTGAAGTTAAAGTTATGCCTTTTTCATAAACTTTCTTTAATAAGTTGAAATTCATTGACTCCTTTTGAGATTTTGCAATGAATTATCGGCCACTATCTACAGCCTTTAGAGCTCAACATACTTTCTGTACCCACCTACACGGTTACGATCCTAATTGGTCATATTTACCGATTAATACCAATCTATTCTGAACACTAAACAAATCGTACCAACTCCTTTATTGTTAACAGAATTTGCAAGACCTAATTTCAGTTGCCTAATTATGCTTTTTCACATCAGAGACGGAACTATATTTCCAAGAAAGGGATGTCAAGATCCGAGATACATTACTGGCTAACGCCATTGGAGAAGCGTCTTACATCAATTTGCATTTAACGTGTACCTAAGGTCTAAAATTTCAAAAATATATGTTACAAAGCTTGGAAATGAGCCCAAATGATCCAACTCTCATCTTAACAGGACACTCCGTATCTTAAATGTAAAATGTTAAAGCTCATTTACTCAATTGTAGATTGCTCAATAGTCTGTGAGGTCATTCTTGTACAACTCAAATTACACTCTCTGTTATTCTTCGAAAGCTACTGCGCCTTGTACCAAAATCTGGTTACTTTCTGATAGGGTGTCATGACTTATACCAAACCCTCTGAGTACAGCATGCTATGCAAGAAAAGAGTAAAATTGTCGAAGTCATATAAACATTTTGATTTCAAAGAGAAATAAAAGCAGGTATTGGGAGTTGTACAAGTAGGACATTACAAATTATTGCGCAATTGACCTAAGTAAATCAATTTCGTTTTATATCTCAGCAATGGAGTAAGCTACGAAAATTGGAATTGGATGAATGAGATTTACTTTCTGACCTCTAAAGTACACTCTAAAAATGTCCTAGTCAAATTTGAATAGAATCTAATCAATAGGGGCTCGAACCGGAATCTTGTCAAATCTTTGATTAGATTCGGCTCATAAATGAAACGAATAGTTTTATTTTCAACCACTTCTAGCCAATTTTGAAACAAATCTTGTCAAAAATTTGACAAGATTCCGGTTCGTGCCCTAATTGACTAGATGTTTTAGAGTGTACGTATTCTCCTAATTTTTAACTTAAAGTACGCTTACTAAAACCGTCCTGCCGCAGGACCTCACATCCTTCTCAATGACCGTTAGTTGCAAGATGATTCAAACACAGAGCCAGAATGTTGTGAAAGGGACACCACATAAAATAATGTTGCTCACCCAAGAAAACCAAGATGATGACGACGACGATGATGATGATCATGACAATAATAATAATTGTAATCATGAGAAAAAGCCTGAAGCTATGAAAGTTTAATAACGACGTACATCTTCTAGAAAAAAATAATAATCTTTCATTAGGCTTTCGATGTATACTTTTCGTGGTGTTCTCGTATATTAAGTTTTCCAACTGAAATGTCAAATCCCATTTTTGTGAGGGGAAGACCCACTGTCACAATAGTTCAGGCGGATTTCGTAGCTTTTGGGGGTTTGCATTTTTTTTTTTTTTTTTTTGTTTTTGTTTTTGTTTTTTGCTATATTTGGTAGAACTATTTTGATCATTTTGGCTGATTTAGCTGAAGAAAGGCTCTGTTGTGCCAACATTTGGGGTCTAAAACTTTTTTAGGAGAAACGTGGTAAAATAAACAGTCTCCCACAATGTACTCAAAGTTTTGCCCCAAATATTGATCCGTTTTGTTGTAGTGACTTGTCGAATATGGCCCTTTTCGCCAAAAACCTGCAATTTTGGCAATGTTGGCTCCGGGGGACCAATTTGAGTACCAGATTCTCTTAAAGCGTGTATTCCAACGACCTTAACTTTTGTTAATGGGTGGTGCTATAAACGGGTAGTAGGTGGGGAAGATTTGGACTCCCAGATTCAAACCTACATGAAATGAGTGGTACAGTAACTGAAAATTGGAAATTTCTTTGTTTTTCGTCGGGACATTTTGGCATCTAGGATCATATTTTATACCCAATATTTCCTTCAGTTGAATAAATAGATCTACTGATCTCTCTGCTATTAAAAGAAAATTGGATTGTTAAGACACACATCAATTTTGAAAATTTTAAAAGCAGGCAAATCTGCCATTGGTGTACACCCTAACCAACTATTGAAACATCAATATTTTCACTTTTCTTAGCACAAAATACAAGTTTTGGCACTAAAAGACAAGTTTGAACAATGATGATCTCTTTTAGAGCCACGCAAATGCCCCTAAACCCGTATTTTTCAAGGAAAAATGAAGAAATCGCAATATTTCGGTTTCCATAATTTTATGCCTATTCTCAAAATTCTTTCTGTGTACTACCATGGTACAAGGCTGCCCATATCATGAAGATGAAATCAACTTGTATGATACCTATAGAGATATTACGGCTCAAAAGTGCCCCTAAACCCAGATTTTCAAGGAAAACTGAAGAAATCGCAGAATTTGGCTTTTTGGAAGTTTATGCCTATTCTCACTTGGGACTCAGAATTCGTTCTGTGTACTAACAAGGCGCCAAACCGCCCATATCGTGAAGATGAGAGCATCTTGTATAATACTTTCAGAGATATTACAGCTCAAAAGTGCCCCTAAACCCATATTTTTCAAGGAAAAAATGCAAAAATCGCAATATTTGGGTTTCCTTAATTTCGCTCATTCTGATTTGCAAGTCGAAGTTCTTTCTCTCTACTACGAGGCAATGGACTGCCCATTTCATGAAGATGGGATCATCTTGTGACACAGTATCAGAGCTGGAACTGCTCAAAGTGCCCTTTTACCCATATTTTTTTTTTTTCTAAAAAATGAATAAATTTCTATATTTGGGTTTCGTTCACACTTGTCAGTGTAATTTTCTCCCGTGTACTACTGAGGCACTTGAGTACCAATTTTGTGAAGATGGAAGACCTTGTGAGGCTATAAAGGAGATCATCATTGTTCAAACTTGTCTTGTAGTGTCAAAACTTGTATTTCTTAATGAAAACTGAAAATATTGATGTTTTAATAGCTGGTTAGGATCTACACCAATGGAAGATTTGCCTGCTTTTGAAATTTTGAAAATTAATGTGTTTCTTAACAATCCACTTTTCTTTTCATAGCAGAGAGATCAGTAGATCTAGTTATTCAATTGAAGAAAATACTGGGCATAAAAAATGATCCCAAAGGCGAAAATTTCCAGAAGAAAAACAAAGAAATTGCGAATTTTCAGTACCATTCATTTCATATAGGTTTGCATCTAGGAGTCCAAATTTTCCCCGAGTACTACCTGGCTATAGGACTACCCATTAACAAAAGTTAAGGTCGTTGGAATACACTCTTTAGGAGAATCTGGTACTCAGATTAGTCCCCTGGCGCTAAAGTTACCGGTTTTTTTTTTACGAAAGGGGCCATATTTGACAACAGAGCCTTTCTTGAGCCAAATCAGCCAAAATGATCAAAATGGCGGCCATTTTAAATTGGCTGGCTACATCCCTTGCACATGAAAAAAATGGAGCGCGTCCTTTTCTGATTGTCTGATGCCTACTCTACATCTTATAAAAGTTTTACCAAATATAGTAAAAAACGTATGCGACAAACCAAAACGTCCCTGACTACAAAGACAAACGACTGCAAGAAGTAACGCTACTTATGCACGCACTACTCCTGCCACGCCTAGTTTACTGAGGCCTACGTATAGGCTACAAAGATGAGGAAAATTCTGATTCTCATGCCTGAAAAAAGTGCTATTTAGGGCTTCGATAAGGTTGTTTCAAATACCCTTTAAAGAGTTTCAAGCTGGTATTAAAAAATTGGACGTTGATTCAAGTAATACAATCGAGTTCCGGTCACAAAGAATGGATGACCTGGAAGGAGAAAATAGAGGCCATTGAGACCGAGTGTGCTCAATTTCGGGACAACACTTCTGCTTTGAAAAATATTAAGCAAGTCAAAGATGCCGACATAAATAAGCTGGAGAGAATGTCGAGGAAAAACCATTTACGCATAGTCGGGATACCTAAGTCTCTTAGTGAAGATTTTGAGGAGTTGTTACGTACAAAGTATTTTTTCCTCCTTTAATGAGGTGCCCGAGTTTGTAATTGAAAGATGCCACAGGGATGATCGTGGATTAGGAAACTGCCCACTATATATTTTGGTGAGGGTTTTTTCTTACAGATCGAACATTTTTGTATGCGTAATCATCGAGCTGCCTCGAGGGGTAGAGTTTCTTCATTGTGGATGACCGGACGAAGTTTGAACTACAGGAAAAGAAACATGTGACCCCCAGGTCACGGAATTGTACCAGAGAGGCATCAAACTAAGGTCCTCTGGCGGTAAATGGCTCGACGCTTATGAGAAGTCATACAACTTTCAGTTAACAACCGTCAAGGATATTCGTATAAGACAACAGGCAAGCTGTCAGTTGGAGGAGTGCATCTTACTTTTTACATCAGCCTGTATTCTCTATGCTAATATTTACCTCAAAGGAAAATTATCTTGTCAGTCTCCTTAGATTGCCTAATGTGCACAGTGTTTCTGCTCAGTGGCTTCATTTTAGGTTCAGTGCACCTTACGTACTGCTATTAGCGACAGAATTGACGCCGCGGCCAAAATCCAGCATTTGTTACCTTGAAGGATCATAAAGCAAACATCAGTAACAACCCTTCGTGCAGACTCATAAATCCATTGCACTCTGAAACTGGGAAAAAAGCAAACAAATATTGACGAGAGTCAACTCTAAAATCCTCAAGGCAAGGTATCTTAATCAATGGAGAAATACAAATGAAGCTATAAGTTGGTTCAACAGTGCAAAATTGAAACAAAATATTACATTAATTTGCTTCTACATCATGTAAATTCCATCCCTCTATTTCTGAAGAATTTCTAAACAAGGCACTAGTCTTCACATCAAAGTATGAAAACATCTCAGCTGATGAAAACCACATCATAATAAACACAAAGAAATCCACATTGTACAACAATAGAATACCTTGGAATAAACGCGGTTACTCTGATTTTGATGTCGCAATGGGAAGTTTCGATGAGGCCGAGACTTGTGACTTAGTAAGCCTACATATACTATCCCAGTTCAGCCACCTTGATTGATAGAAACGTTGACTATACAGGAATGAGGGACTATATATAATATATATATATATATATATATATATTATATATATCTATATATATATATATATATATATATATATATATATATATATATATATATATATATATATATATTTATATATATTATATATATATAATATATATATATATATATATATATATAACACTAAATTAAACATTTGGGAGACATTTGGATAAATCCTTCCTTAGGGAGACAATCGGTTATATTCATAAAATGTAATATATTTCCATATCTAAGCATACAAATATTCATACAAAAATACCAATGATTCTTCATGAATGCCTTTAAACTCATGGTACGTTTGTTTTAACTGTATCTTTTACACACAAGGTTTAATTAAATAAACAAAATTTTACAAAGTATTTCGCAATACTTACTTGTCTTCCTATAATACATATAAATTACATGTAACACATGACACACCTGTATTTCTATGGTAAATAACAGCACCTATGATGTATTTATGCAGCTTACACAGTGGCATAATAAAAGAGGGCGCTAATACGCTACCATAGAAATAAAATTCTGTTAGAAAGAATGTAGAGAAGGGGTTTAAATAATGGTGCAAAGAATTAGGGAGACATAAATTTGTCTCCTTAGTGAAAATGTCTCCTTAATATACCAATTATAACTGCAATTTGTCTCCCTAATAGGGTATTAACAGAAATATATATATATATATATATATATATATATATATATATATATATATATAATACATATATATACAATAGATATATAGACATATATATACATATATATATACATATAATATACTCTTATATATAAACATATATATACATATATATACATATATATACATATTATACAATATATATATATATATATATATATATATATATATATTTATATATATATCTATATATATATATATATATATAACGCTAGATCGACCTGTTAGGCGAAAGGTCAAATCCGGCAATACAAAAGGCGAAAGCAAAAACAATAAAATACATAAGATTATATTTCCCCTTTCAGTTTTGAGATATATATGCACGTTATTTCAATGGCCCCTAAGTAGTTAGTGTTAACGGATACATGTACGTAAGTTGGTGTTCAGAGAAGTAATTGCATAACCATTATGTGGTAGATCGGACTTGCGTATAGAGTTACGCATTCCTATATAAAACAGTGTGTAAAACGTTAAGGCGAAACGGTTTTTTCGCCTGAAGGTCGAGTTCTCCCAACAGTCGCGTTTTTTCATACCATATTTCGCCTAAATCCCAAATTATAGAAATATATATATATATATATATATATATATATCACGCCTCATCACGTGATCACGACACACTTCACTTAACAGACATAACAAAACAACTCACACAACTACCACAACGCCAAACTACGAACAAGGTCAATTTCTACATGTAAGTTATATATTCTTTTTTTTCCAATAATTTTACATATTTTTATGCATGTTAATATCTTGCTAAAAGTAGATCTAGCACTCACATATTGATTCTTGCATTTGTTTCAGAACCTGATGAAAGACATAAAGCGAAGTCCTGTCTCTCTTTGAACTTGTACATATATATATATATATATATATATATATATATGACACAAGGGTGGTCACTACTGACTACAATAGTGCTCAATACCGAAGCAGAGCTAATACAATATAGTAATATAGTACACACGATGTAATTACAGCTTTTTGCTACTCTGAGTTTCACGCACTCTGTATGGCGATCATCAGGCAAATGACTGTAACAAACTCCTAGTACATCTCAACACTACAAAAGCTATCTCTTTCTTAAAGCACGGTTCGGTGGTTTTCCTTTGTATGTGCTACCGTGTCGACACGTGGAGACGAGCTCTGTCCTTTTGTTAAGGTTGTTTTCGCTGTTTTGCTGTCTGCAATTGCACGTTTTTTGCTGGGGTTTCTGATGGAACCCCAGCACGTCCAACTCAGACGTCTTAAAAAGAGCCCATCAGGAACCCCAGCAAAAAACGTGCAATTGCAGACAGCCAAGCAGTTGCCCCTTACGAGGGAACTGCCTTAACAGTGACGTCATCTACAAGGTCACAGTCACATCAGACAATACTAACGTATCGTATGTAGGCCTTGCAAGCGGCCAATTCAAATCTAGTTATAACAACCATACCAAATCATTTAGACAAAGTCGCTACAAAAACGACACGGAAGCTCTCCAAACATATCTGGGGGCTAAAGGCAAAAAACACAGACTGATCGATCAGATGGGAGATTCTAAGAAAAATCAAACACGTTCAAACGCCACTCAGGCCTCTGCAACCTCTGCATCGAAGAGAAATTAGAAATAATCCGTTCTAGCGAAAACAACCTTAACAAAAGGACAGAGCTCGTCTCCACGTGTCGACACGGTAGCACATACAAAGGAAAACCACCGAACCGTGCTTTAAGAAAGAGATAGCTTTTGTAGTGTTGAGATGTACTAGGAGTTTGTTACAGTCATTTGCCTGATGATCGCCATACAGAGTGCGTGAAACTCAGAGTAGCAAAAAGCTGTAATTACATCGTGTGTACTATATTATTTATATATATATATATATATATATATATATATATATATATATATATATATATATATATATATATATATATATATATATATATATATATATATATATATATATATATATATATAATATACATATATATATGTATATATATATATATATATATATATTATATATATATATATATATATAATATGACAAGAAAAACGGGTAATGCCTCTGATTCCAACATAATCTTTAAATTAATACACAAGTAAAAGCACCCTCGTTGAAACACAATTGATTCACAGGACCGGCACATATATGCACGGATTAAATAGGGATTTGAGCTTTCTCTCTGGTTTCAACTTTTACAAATAGTAATCATACGAGCTAGTAAACTTTTCATTCTCTGTTGCACCTGAGGAAGGACCAGGAGTCGGAAAATTTGTGCAGAATTGTGTATTAATTAAATATTATGTTGGAATCAAAGGCATTACCCGTTTTCTTGTCATGTTTCTTGTAATATTCCACCACGCGGAACTATCAACCATGTTAACCGCGGTTATATGTGTGTGTGTGTGTGTGTGTGTGTGTGTGTATATATATATATATAGGACGAAAGGTAAATAGTAGTACATATACATAATAGTATTTATGTATATATATATATGTATATATATATGTGTATGTATATGTGTATATATATATATATATATATATATATATATATATATATATATATATAATATATATATATTATATATATATATATATATATATATATATATATATATATTTTGCTAATTTTGGGATTAAGGGGAAATATCGTATGAAAAAACCCGCCTATAAGGGAAATCGTCTATAAGGGGAAAAATCAGGTCGACTTAACGAAACTACACGCTTTTCTATAGGAATACGTAACGGATGGTAATGGCCTTTTCCACTACATAATATATATGCCATTACTTCAATGTTGACCAAATTACGTACACGTATCTGTAAAACACGTACAATTGGTGGGCCATTGAATAACGTTGATGTAATATCTGTTTTTCAAATTCAATCAAATGGCGAAATATGATCTTATGTATTTTATTGGTTTTTTTTTCGCCTTTTCGAAAGGTCGTCTAGCGCCCTCTGAATTTTTTCCCCCAACCGTGGGTTTTAGCGTTATATATATATATTATATATATATATATATATATATATATATATATATTATATATATATATATATATATATATATATATACATATACAGGAATCAACAGAGAGGAGGCCACGAGTAAGAAGTCTATAGCTATAATGTTAGAGAACCTCGGCAATACCAAAAGCGACGAAAAACATTCGCCTATCTTCACGGTAAAGATATTTCATGTTCAAGAGAGTTAGCTCCTTTTCAGATGTATCCTCGTGGTAAAACGAGTGGGGTGGGAAATGCCAGTTTGCTCATCGCTCTTCTTACAGTAGAGATGTTCGTATTCTTTTCAACCTAGTTTGGATATTGGTATAATTAATTCTCATTGCGTTACAAATGGTCGATTTATAATTGTTGACTTTACCATACAGGCGAATATTGTAACTTTTGTCAATGTGTATGCGCTGAGTGTTGATTCCCCGTCTTTCTTTGATCGTAAAGCAATCGAGTTCCGAAACTTTATGAGTCAAATAATAACTTTTTATGGTATTCTTAATTTTGTTTTTATATTAATTGAGACAAAAAAGGAAGACATCCCAAAACTAGTTTCAAAGTTAGGGATCCTGGTATTTATTTAATGAATCGTTACGATCTGGTAGATGTTTGGAGCGAAAGAAAAACTCACAACTCAGGTTTTTCTTGGCGCTATTATGAGACACCAGACGCTATCTTTAAATTAATATTTATCAATGCGAGACTCGATCTTTACGCTGCCATCTTATGTGAAGGACTTTTGTCAAATGACGAATGTAGACAGGTACATTTTTTTTTTTTTTTGGTGTAATGGGAAAACCCCGACTCTGATGGTTTGTCGGTTAATTTTTATGAGCACTTTTGGTTTCAAGTAGGTGACTGTGTTACAGAATCCTTGAGTGCTATATATGAACTACAATCTTGGACAAACCTCGTTGGAACACCCTGCACCCCCGCTACCCCGTACGATGTTGAAGGTAATAATGTCAATTGGAGATGCACCGCTTTCGTTTAGACACAACATTGTACTGGGGGACTGGGTTTCGTAAATCGTGCGCAACATTGTACTGGGGGACGAGGGTTTCCTAAATCATGCACGACATCATATTGTAAACGGTCCAACGGTTGGAGGTGGTCCAACAGTTTCGTCCAAGACTGTCTGAGAATTAGCAACGCATTTTTCAAGGTTTTCGGAGAAATTAGATCGATAGACTAAAAACATCAGTTTATCTTTTAAAATGTAATGATAATTCTCTTAGCATGCAATCATTATGGCATATTCGCAAAATAATAATAAAAATATAATCATCCATCAACGATAAACGGCAGTCACTGGAAAGGAATCAAGTTAAATAAGTCGACCCAATTACTTTAGGATTGACTCTGAGAGGAGGAGTCAACTTACTGCTGGAGAAATGCACATGAAGTCTTTTCTTCCCCCAAAAGATGTGTACACCAATTTTAAAACCCATTAAAGATAAGAGTAAATCAGTTTCAAACGATAAACACTAGTTGTTCACAAAAGGGTCAATTGTCCAGGGACTTTTTATTATGTATTATTTATCCTGGCGCTATTTCGTTTTGGAAGTCTTACTGAATGGTTTTCTTCCCCCACGCCGTTTATGAGTACTGTAAGGAATATATATATATATATATATATATATATATATATATATATATATATATATATATATATATATATATAGTATATATATATATATAATATATATATATATATATATATATATATATATATATATATATATATATATATATATATATATATTACAACCGCATGTTTTAGTAAGAAAATTTCTCAGTATGAAGGTACCCAACAACCTTACTCATTGGATAATGAACTACCTCACAAACGGATCTCAATTTGTTAGACTAAGCCCTTTTTTCCTTTCTGATGTTATTAGTTCAAATACGGGAGCCCCACAAGGTACAGTTTTAGCACCTCCTTTTCTATTTACTTTATATACTTTTTACGCATGATCCTCTTAGGATGGGTGCTCTCTCATCAAATTTGCAGATGACACGGCCTTGGTGGGATTAATTAATGATGGGAATGAAAATGCATACCTTAGCCGGATACAATCTTTTGTTAATTATTGCGATTCAAATTTTCTAGAACTGAATGTTTCTAAGACGAAAGAAATGCTAATTTACTATCGTCGTAACAAAAATCCCCCAACTCCTGTTGTTATCAAGGGGGCTGCAGTTGAACGTGTTGATAAGTATAAATATCTTGGTGTTGTACTGAACAACAAATTGGCATGGGGAGATAATGTGGACGTGTTGGTAAAAAGTTAAACTCCAGATTATATTGTCTTCGTAAATTGTCAAATTTGAATGTTAGTTCTGAGATTTTAGGTACATTTTATAATTGTACATTTAGTGGAATATGGAGGTACTGTTTGATCTGTTGGGGTGGTAATGTCAGTAAAGCAGAATTGAGTCGCATTGAAAGCATTATAAAAAAAGCAGGAGAAGTAATTGGGGAGCCTCAGCCATCTGTCAAATCCATCTACCAGTGCCTCTTACAGTCGAAACTAGACTCTGTTTGGGATGATTCTAGCCACCCTCTGTATGATATGTTTCATGAGAAACGAATAAAGCGAGGCATTGGTAGGCTGAGACTTCCGTGTTTCAAAACTAATAGGTACCTCAATTCATTCGTCCCACGTGCAATGATGCTTTTTAATGATAATTTATGTCGTTAATTTCAATACTTTTACAGTTTACTGTATTATTTGTATATACAAACATTTTTATTATTTCTTTTTATTTCTTTTTAAGTTGATTTTGTTTGTTACTCTGTTTACTGCTGTTGGTGCGAGTACCTGAATTTCCTTTATATGGAGTAATAAAGTTGTACTTACTTACTTACTCACTTACTCACTCACTCACTCACTTACTCACTTACTTACTTACTTACTGCCTCTCCTCCCGTTCCACCTTTCCAGTATTTCCCGTAAGCGGTGCAATCGGACATCAATTCTTCTCTGGTTTTTCGCCAAACCCTTTCACGTGGAGAGCCTACTCTTTAGAATACAGTGGTCTTTAACGTGAAGCTCGTTCCTTCCAAGTAGAAAGCAACTGAGCCTATGAAAAGATTCTTTCCAGGCTGATAATGTACCTTTCAGAGCATCGATGGCCTCTAATCTTTAAGCAAACTGTTGCTTTTGTTGGACGCAGTGAACGCTTGGCGTACGTAAAGTAGCCTCCCTTCGCTGTGATTTGCGAAATTCCGCAACAGCGTCCCCAGCTAATAATATCTATTTATTATGCATAGTGACCTCACATTTGGAAAATGACGTCATAGGCAGTTACGAGGGCCTCAGTTGTTTCCATCTTGTGCACGGTCAAAAAATATCCCATCTTTAGCTCCTACTTCAGACCTGAAACTCAGACAATCTTGGACAAAACTCGTTGGAACACCCCTTAATCCCCGCTACCCCGTACAATATTGAAGGTAATAATGTCAATTAGAAATGCACCGCTTTCGTTTGGACACAACATTGTGCTGGGGGACGGGGGTTCGTAAATCGTGCGCAACATTGTACCGGGGGACGACGGTTTCCTAAATCATGCACGACATCATATTGTACACGGTGCAACGGTTGGAGGTGTTCCCACAGTTTTGTCCAAGATTGTAGGTAAATTGTGTGAGAACAAGGACGAGGTCTTATATCACTTATTCAAAAACCACCTTTATTTGTTCGACATTCCCTCCAGATTCCCTTACTAAACACAGATAAAAAGGTCTGTGCCAAGGCTTTATCCAAGAGACTTAAACGAGCCTTACCTCAAATAATATATGTTCAAATCACACCACTTTCATGAAAAAATGGGGAAATATTCATTTCACTCTTGCCTTAATTGATTATTGTACTCATGACAAGAAAAATGGTCTACTTTTTTCTTATCGACTTTGGAAAAGCCTTTGACAAAATCGAGTGCGTTTTTTTACACAAATGCTTGGACTTTTTAGGAAGTATTTTTAAGAAGTGGATTCAGACCCTGTTGGCGAATAGTCATTGCTCAGTAGTTTAAAAAAGAACTTTTGCAACGCTTTTGAAATCTCTAGAGGTAAGACAAGGTCGCCCCATCTCTCCCTACTTGTTTCTTATGTGTGCCGAGATTCTATCTCTGCCAACTAATGATAACCGTGATATAAAGCGCATTGACATGATGATACTAAGTTATTCTAGAATAGAAGCTTTTGAGTCACTGAGTGAAACAATTTGTATTCATAAAATTTAGAGCTCAAAGTAAATTTTAAGAAATCATAAATTTCATGTTTTCATGGTATCTTTAACCTTAATTGGCCTTTAGGCCCTATTAAGTTTTTCGGAATAACGTTCACTCATGATAAAGAAAGATTTTTTTCACTTAAATTACACTTCAGAACTGTCTGGATTAAAGCGTAACTATCATTTTTGGTCTCAGAGTGACCTTACACCTATTGGAAAATTAACAGTCGTTGAAACTTTATGACTTTCTCAGTTGTTCTTTTCTTTTCATGTGTTACCAAATCCTCTATTGCATTTTAAAAATGAGATTGAAGTTATTATTTTCGACTTTGTAAGGTCTGGTAACCCTGACAAGTTAAGCGTAGTACCCTAATCAATGATCTTGATGCTGTGGACTTAAAATCTCCACATAGACATTCCTTTATTAGAGGATTGAAATGTTTAAGGGTGCGAAGATTCAGTCATGACAACGATGTCTTGTGGAATTATTTCTGACCACTACCTGAAAGCCTGCGGCAAATCCTTTATATTTGAATGTAATTTAAGGACCAGGGATGTTTCAATTCTCGACGTATTTATTAATGATATTTGTATAGCATGGTCTCATTACGCCTTTACAACTCCAATGAATTACTTCAAAAACCTGATAATATGGATTAATTTTTTATCAAGGTTGACAAAAAGATCGTTTTTTTATTAAAAGATGTACGAAAATGACATTGTGTACGTAAAAGTTTTATATGACTAACAGAATAATCTTCTTTCTATAGGTAACATAAATCGAATATTTTCAATTCACAGTGTTCCTTAAACCTGTATTCAAAGTATTGTTGATTCAGTTCCCATTTTGTTGCAAAAGGGACAATTACCCCTTGAACAAGGATCCTCAGACTGCGTTTCATCCGTTTGCAAGGCCTCTCTTGCATTACTGACATTTGAACATCAAATCATCATCAAATCATCATTTGACATTTTGAACACTGACACCAGACATTTGTACTACTCCTACGGCATTGAAGAAATGGGAGGGTGAATACCATCTGACCACCGACCAATGGAATGGAAACAGATCTTTAAAGTCCCCTTCAACACATTACGTTCAACTAAAATTCAGTACTTCAAATTTCGTTTCCTTCACAGGGTACTTTGGTAACAAACCATCTATTGTTTCCCATGAACAAGAGGGAAAATAACTTGTTCAATTTCTGTTATTTAGCTGAGAGTCAACTTCTCACCTTGGAGTGTAAAATTACTTTTAACATTTTAGTTGGATATTGAACAAAAACTGGTCATCAACTCATTGCAAAAGGAGATGTTTTGTTTGGTTTTAAGTTCTATTTATTGCATCGTAACAATTTCTTAATCTTTGTTTTTAAATACATTTTCAGTTACAACTTTCTAAATAAAGAAGTTCCCAAATGATGAGTTTTACACAAGTTTAAATTTGTTCTAAAAGTGGAAAATTCTTCATCATAGAAGACAACGAACCGTTATGTTCAGTTTGACCAGCTAAAAAAGGCCAACATTTCTTTCTCTAATTAGTTATTCTCATGACAAGAATTGTTATTTTTGCAATGGGTTTACAATGTTGTTATGAGTCGTGTAAATATATTGTAATTATTGCAATGAATTCTATAAATGAATGTCAGATAATAACGATAACGATAACAATAACAATAACCAGATCCAGATCCAGTGGCGCAGTTCCAGACAAGATTCATACTCCAGAGATATCCGGGTCCAGACTCAGCTCAACCACAAGAAAAAAAGTCACCTGAAACGTCTTTCACCAACGAGTCATCCCACTGGAAGAACCAATGTGGGGGTTCTTACAAATTCTGGTTCCCCAACCCATGCAAGATGCAGACAAAACCTGACGAGTTAACCATACCGGTTCAGACGTCGCCCGGGATAAAAAGGTCTGCGCCAGCCGCTGTGTCTCTAGGGTGTGCTGGTGAAAAGTGGGTTACTGAGACAACAAGGCGAAAGAAGTGGACGCAAGAGGAGAACACGGAAGTGACGTGGTGCTGTTTCCTGAGTAAACCAACGAAGCGAGGGTACCGAAAACGCATGCACAACATCTGGCAGCAGGGGAACCCAAGTGCACCCATATCAGAACAAAGACTGGCTGATCAACGACATGTCATTAATAGGACAGGTATACTCACACCAGCAGAGATCGAAAACATTCAGAGACAACTGACCTGCCAAGAGGTACCCAAGGACGAGGGACAACGACCACCCCACCATCAAGTGCCAAGACAACACATGCCAGTGGTGGAGACGACCCTGAAAATTTCACCCGGTGGAACGCTCACCAGAGAAAGAATGGATGAGATGACAACAATGAGGATGGTGGAAGTAAGGTCGCCTGTCCAGATTTACAAACGGTCCAACCCGCAGCTGTACCAGATGGTGAATGAGGCAAACATTGCTGTTCAGAGCATCCCGACAGATAACATCACCGAGACAAACCTGCTGCTGTACTCCACGGCCAAAGTAATAGCAAGAAGGATCCAAGGACCTTAAAGGACAAAGAGAGCCAGCAACCCACAGGCACCACCATGGAAGAGAAGGGTACAGAATAAAATAGCACAGGCAAGGAAAGACATCAGCAGGCTGGAAGCTGCAAAACGGGCCGTACCAAACTTACAGATGACCTGAAACAAAAGTACTGGTTGGAACAAAGGGGATATAACCATGCCATAGAGGATGCCAAACAACGGTTAACAGCACTGGCACACAGACTCAAACGCTATAATGCCAGCAATGAGCAATACAGAATAAACAAAATGTTCAGGGAACAGCCTAGGCGAGTATACTAGAACCTCAGAGGCAATGCCAACAAAGAGCCCCAACCAGTACAAGACAAACGAGAAATAGAGACATTCTGGCGGAGGATATGGGTAACACAAAAGCACCATAGAGCCGAGGCAAAATGGAAAAAAGAACTTCAGTGCCAACCACGAGGCCGTCTAACCACAACCACCTGTATCAATAACAGAAGAGGTGGTTCGAGCAAAGGTGAAGAAGATGTCAAACTGGAAATTCCCTGGACCAGATCAAGTACAAGGGTTCTGGCTGAAAACGTTGACGAGTCTTCACCACAGAATGGCAACACAACTGCAGAAGATCATGAATGATCCAACAAGCATACCCAAATGGCTGAAAAACGGTATAACAACCTTGATCCAGAAATACCCTACCAAGGCCAACGCCCCTGCCAATTACAGGCCAATAACATGCCTGCCCGCCACATGGAAGCTCCTCACGGGGATAATAGCAGACGGAGTAACGACACATCTAACCCAACAAAGCATACTGGTGGAAGAACAAAAAGGGATCAAGCCTGGAAGTCGAGGCACCAAAGATCAGCAGATCATAGACAAGGCAGTGTGTAAGGACTCCAGAACCCGCCGCACCAACCTGGCAGTAGCATGGATCGACTGTCAGAAGGCCTATGACTCTGTACCCCACTCGTGGATAAAAGAGGCCCTTGCGGATACATAAAATTGATGACAGGATCTGCACTCTCATAGAAGTATCCATCCCAACCTGGGTTATTGACCTTACTGCCAGCGGAGAACACCTCGCTAGAATATTAATCAAATGTGGGATCTTCCAAGGAGATGCACTCCCACCGTTGCTGTTTTGTGTAGCCCTCAACCCTCTGAGCCACATACTCAGGAACTCAAGACGTGGGTACACACTAAGAACGGGTCATACAATACACCACCTCCTGTACATGGACGATCTGAAATTGTACGGGAAGAATGAACGGGAAATTGACTCGATGATCAACACAGTCCGAATCTTCAGTGACGACATTGGCATGAAGTTCGGCTTTGAGAAATGTGGCAGTCTGATCATCAAAGGAGAGAAGGTCGAGAATACACAGAGTCTTCTCCTGGACATCGGGAAGATACAATACGTTGAAGTAGAAAAAGGGTGCAAGAACCTCGGCATCCTGCAGGGCATGGAGAACCTTCAGAAACAGGTCAAGACCAACACAATAAAGACCCATACTAATAGGATCAGACAAGTGCTGAAAACAAAATTGAGTAGACAAAATAAGATCCAGGCCATCAATACATATGCCATGCCAGTTGTCAGCTACACTGCAGGAATAATTGAGTGGACTCAAACAGAGATGAAGGACCTCGACCGTAAGACAAGGAAACTCCTGAACATGCATGGAGGACTCCACCCAAGAGCAGATGTACACAGGCTCTACCTCCCAAGACAACAAGGCGGTAGAGGGTTGAAAGAGGTGGAAGCTGCGGTCACTGGTGAAAGTGTGGGGCTTGATGAATACATCCGACGCATGAAGGACGTAAAGCCCCTACTCCAAGCTGCGTGGCAAGCCAGACAACAACACGATGTAGTCAAGAAAGATGAGTGGAAGACAAGATGTGCACGGATGTACAAAAGCAAATGGGGAGAAAAGCCACTACATGGCCAATACCCCCAACAAGTAGAAGAGGTTACAAGCACGGAGATGGGTAAAAGTGGCTGTCCTGCACAGGCTTGAAAATAGAGACAGAAGCACTCATCACAGCGGCACAAGACCAGGCACTAAACACCAAAAGCCACCAAGCCAAAATAACGAAAGTGACAAATGATAGTGTCGAATGTGCACAGAAGCAGATGAAAATGTGAGCCATCTCGTAGCTGGATGCTAGAAACTCGCAACGACTGAATATCTGCAAAGACAAAATAAAGTAGCAGCTGCCCTACACCTTGAAATATGTCGCCACTACAGTATCCCCTCTGGGACTTCGAAGTCAGAACTGATAGGATCATAACAGCAAGGAGATCTGACATAATCGTAATAAACAAGCAGGAGAAAGCCGCTAAGATAATAGATATTGCGATCCCACTGGACAAAAACATACGGTGTAAAGAGGCAGAAAAGGTGCAAAAATTTCATGACTTGAAGACAGAAATTCAGAGATTGTGGAATGTCAAGGCAAAGTTAATACCAGTAGTGACTGGGGCACTGGGTGCAGTGAGCTCAAGTCTGGAAGGCTATCTTCAAAGAACACCCGGAGGGGCATGACATGAGGAAACTCATGAAAGAAGCCATCCACGGCAGCTTTCTCATTCTAAGAAGGGTGCTTGTCTTCCCAGGATCCAGGTAGGATCCCGATGTCAGCACATGTGAATCCAGCTAAGAAGAAGCTGTGAAAGCTTGTTTCTAGGGTTTCCTCCTTTTTCGTCTAAGTTTATGATAAAAACGAAATTAAAATCACCCCAGAAAATTCTTAATTACTCGTAAAAGTTGGACGTTTGATTGCCATTTGATCAAAGAAAGAAGAAGTATCAAGATTGGGTGCATACACATTGACAAGAGTTACAACCTTTGCCTGTATAATAAAATCGACAATTATAAATCGACTCTTTGAGTCACAAAAAGAACTAGTTATTTCAAAGTTCAAACTGGGCTTAAAGAGAATACCAACACCCCTACTGTACAAAGAGCCGTGAGCGAAACCACGTTGCCCAACCCATTCGTTTTTCCATAGAGATTAAGCCTTATGGTACTCTTGAATACATGAAATATTTTACTCGTGCCTATGGATACAGACAAATACTTTTCGACGCTTCTGATATTTTAGAAGCCCTCTTACATTGTAGCTACATATGTAAATGGCAGACATTACTGCAGGTTTCTTCAGGGGGTATGAATAGTTACCTTGCACTTAAGGTGACAGATGACGAGACAAATTAAAAGTTTCAAGCCTATACGGTGATAGATAATGATAAACGAAATTATAATTTCTAGAATAAAACAAGCCGAGATGATAATTCTCCCAGTGGTTGGGAATCTCTTAGATACAGAGATAAATCATGGTAACACCAATTTGAATGATAGAAAGATTATTACATACATAAAAATTTAAGTGCAAGATACTGAATCTTAAAGTACTATTTTAATAAAATTGACCCGTAGTATGGATGGAAGGTATAATAAAAAAAAGAGATAAAGGCAACCACAGGCACATCACAACAACAATCACGATGACGATGATGATGATGATAAAACGTGTCTGACTGTCACCTAGAATATGATAAATTCCTTCAGCTATTTTGAAAGATCTATGGGTTAATGTGTGATAATCGGTATAAGAAAGTTGAATCAGCTTGCATTTCTGCAGGTGTGCATGGTCGGTTTATGACTTACGAACAAATATCAGTTATACCTTGGCACGGCTATCTGGGAGAAAACGGCAATGAAAAAAAAGCAAAAGCTAAAACCAATGTGAAACCATAAGGCTTACATTAATGATAGTTAGCCGTTCTGTGCTGGGAAATGTGCCATTTTGGATTAAAGTCGAGGCTATTTTTAAGGTTCGACCAAAATAGTTGGCTCAACACAAATATTAAAAATGAAATCATTAGAGAAGTAAGATAGATTATAGACAAATATCGTACAACAGCATTTAGTGTTTCGTTACTAACAGTTACAGTTTAAGCAATACTCGTGTGGGAGTTTGTCGCTAATGTTGACAAAACCACGTTTTGTCTACAATCGACGCATGCAGTAATAACTTCAAATTAAATGTTTAGTTTGATAAAAATTTGCAAAGTACATTTAACTCTCCGATACAGAAACTTCATAGAGAATATGCAGTAATATTAACATATCTTTACAATACCTTTTCAATTTTCAGTGTTTGAGGTGCGCATGGAAACAGCTGCAAAGGCCACTAATTTATCAATCTTGAAAACTTTCGTGACTGCTAAAGTACGTACATTGCAGAAGAAAATTCAACAACTATTTTCCTCCAAGTACGACGCATATCTTGTGGACATTGATGAAGGAAGCATAGTCTTTGTTTTGAGGATAAAATCATTAGTTGGTTTCAATAAACTTTTGAAAGATGTACATTCTGGTGCCTTGGCTGAAGAAATTAAATCATATCTGTTGGAAGACACAATATTCGGCGAGACAGGTCCGTCTAGCTTAGACTTCGGGTTGACAATCTCTTATAACAAGGAAGTTAGCAAAACAACGGAAGCGATACTCATCGATTCAGGTAAAAATAATACTGAAATGTATCAAGAGTGTTCTTGAGATTAAAGTAAACTACCCTACTAGAGGAATACGAAACGCCAAAACTACGAAAAATGTAACACAAAATAAATTTAATCTAAATTATTATGTAACTGAAAAATAGTGTACCACAAAACAAGATAAGACTGTTAATTTTCTCATGTGTCGGGTTTTACATCGCCACAAAATAATTATTATTTTACGGTTAATAATGCCCATCCGAATGGACTAATTCCACAAAATCGTTATGATATGGTATGATATGATCAGATGTGACGTGATCCGAAGAGATTATATGGGATATAATTTGATATATGACATAACTAGATACTACATTACATTACATGGTACGATATGATTTGATACGACATGCCATGCCGTACCAAGCCATGATAGGTTGTTCCGTGCTATGCTGCTTCATTCTGCAGGATGCAATACTATGCTGTTCTGTGCTGTGTCTGGCTGTACCGTGCCGTGCTCTGCCACGGAGTGTTAGGCCGGGGTGTTCAATTCCGTCCCGAGCAGTGGTGTAATATGTTGCCTTGTGCCCTACTGTATTGTGCTATGCTATGTTGTTTACCCTGCCATGCTATGCTTCCTTACAGCAGACATGACATGATATAATATGGTCTTTTCAAAACAAATACAGAGTAACAAACAGAGTGGCAGATGACACTGCAATATAACGCCATCTTTTTCCTTTTGATCAGTATATAGCATACGTACACTTTTCACATTATCACGTCTGTTCCCCTTTTCTATGATATTTCTATTAATGTATATGAAGGATTTCTCGTTAGTTGTTATGTGGTGAGTCCCAACTATTCAGTTGAATGCTAAAAGGTGTATTAGTTAGGTCAGACCGTATATTCACTTGTAAAGTAGCAATTACGTAGTCTGCACGCATGAATGAAATACCGACAATGGCTTTTGGAACGAACTTTATTTGGTTTTAATATGACATTTTTTAAATGATGATGCATTTTGCCCATGTTGCATGGGGGAGATTGTTTTTTTTTTTTTTTTTTTGTTCTGTGTAGACTAAATCAAATTACGAATTCGTGAACGTCCAGTTAACAATCTTTGGCTTTCGCCCAGGTGGTGAACGGATTGTTATATTACATAATATAGAATGAAAAATGTATTTCCATCCGTTTTATCTGTAACATTCAGGAATCATCAATATTTTATCATTTTCAAAATAGCAAAACTGAGAACAACTTGGGAACGGGTAAGGAATCAATCGTGAAAAATACTAACGCGTTTTTTTTTTCAAAATTATTAAATAATGGTGATATCATGCCGAAAATCTTCATTTTCTTATACTGTAAAGTGCTTTGTAGAATAAAAGTCGGGAGAAGTTCGAAGGAAGGGAGTAGGGCCTACGTATTGCCTGCTAATGAAAGCACCTGGAGTATTAGAATGTTCCACATATGGCAGTACTAGAATACGTTTTAAAATGGCTGGTTGTTTCTGCAGTAGGAGTCTAATAATATTATGTCTTTCAGATAACTCTCTTGTGGTTTCACTGTGGGAATCATTTATAAGGGCAAGGAGGATTGAAAATGTTAGGGTGTCCTAACCCTCATAGGAGGTGAAGCCGACGCAGTCATATGCTACATGGCAAAGGTGCAGAAGTGTTGTTAGGATTTGCTTGTAAAGAAGCCAGTCTCCCTTGCGGAGGGATACAGTTAGAGCCCAGGGGTATGGGAACGATGACGACCGGGTGAGGAGGGGATAGGAGGGGCAATTTTGCATTATAACGTTCCATTTTAGGGTGTAGTTTGCGTAATATCCTTATAAATCTAAATGCCATATTGCGTTATGACTTGGTGTTTTCCGGAAAGCTGTATTTTAAAACTGCATCCCATGCCAAACGCGCAAAAGTTTAAGGTGACTATTGAAAAATCCGGTCGTTTGGGGAAACAAACAGGTAAACTGTATTGCATAAAGCTTTTGGACGAAAGTGTAAAATAAAAACTCCCCCATTTAGCCAGCTTTCCCACATGGGATGAGAGACGGTGTTAGTAACCCAATTTCTCCATTAAGCACCACCCCTACACAATATTGCAGCATATAGTTAGTGCCAGTCATGACAAACATTTGACCAATGAATAGGTATTATCTGAATGACGTGATCTTATTTAATTCGCATTTTCTTATTTACAGAAGACCCTCAAGCTGAAATTTCTGAAATGCGCGAAACATGCATGAGTTTTCAGAGTTATCATGTTTTCAATTGACTTGTGAAACAGAACAAAACCCTGAAAAGATAGAGTAACTTAGGTGCGGATCCGTCTTTTTGCACACTAGTGGCTCTCTAAGAGTGGCGCTCTTATGAAACGGGGAGATGCTTTGCAATGCCAGGCGATGATTGATGGTGCTTTGCAGTGCCTGAAAATGCCAGACGGCGCCTGGCATCTGCAGGATTATAGTTTGTAACTGGTGAATAGACATACCATGCTAACAAGATTTCAGAATTTTACCAATGGTAAACTCCCAACCATTGATATCCCATCAAAATGTAGGATTGTAACCTTAATGGACCATCTACATGTCATGTTTACAAGGTTTCCTTAGTGTGACCTATAGGGATCTCACATTTCATTTATTTGTTTCTTCGTAACGAACAATAATAACAATGATTACGAGTATTATAACAAGTTACAAGCAGGTTACGAAAGGAAGTACTCTAAAAACCTTGGTAGGCTTGTAGAGCAGAGCACTCCCTGTAAGAAATACAAAAGCAGAAAAAAAGAACATTAACCTAAACAATATAAACAATATACAGTGAACATACATACATGTGAATGTTGCATGAGTTACATCTTGATCAATAGTTTTCTATGCAATGCTTAAAATACTTTTAAAACAGGAAATTGATTTACAGCGTTGGATTTCATTAGGAAGCGTATTCCAGGTAGAGGAAATTCTGTACAATCAACTTTTTGCAATGATTCACCATTCATGAAAATTCTAATATCGCTTATGTTAGGTCTATTACTGTAATCGGCTTTACTGAACAGCATAAAATTTGTCTTTTTTACATTTAGAGATAGCTTATTAGCAGAAAACCATTCATGGAATTGATTTAGTTCAGTACATACAGTGTTTTTTAATTGATTGATATCGTCACCTGTAAAGAAAATGCTAGTATCATCTGCAAAAAGAACAAGAGTACAAGTATTTGAAACGTTAGGTAAGTCATTCACGTAAATTATAAAGAGTAAAGGACCTAAAATGGATCCTTGAGGAACACCACATGTTAAGCTTAATAGTTCAGAGTTGATTCCATTGAAAGACACAAACTGTTTCCTATTGGCGAGAAAGCTTTTAATCCACTCTAATCCTAAACCCCTGACCCCACAATGGAAAAGTTTTTTCACCAAAATTGCGTGGTCAATCGTGTTAAAAGCCTTTGACAAGTCTAAAAAAATTCCGATTGATTTTTTGTTTTGATCTAGGGCTGTATTCAAGTGGTTTATTGCGTGGGCAAGAGCTAGCTCAGTAGAGTGATTTGGCCGAAATCCGTATTGTCCGTTGTATAAAACATTGGATATTGTAAAGAAGTTGTAAAGGCGATTATAGACAAGTCTTTCAAATATTTTGGAGAAACAAGATAGAATTGAAATTGGGCGATAATTATCACAACGCATTGGATCGCCTTTCTTAAAAATAGGTACGACTTTAGCTACTTTAATATGATCAGGAACGATACCTGTCTCAAGCGACCTGTTGATAATATAAGTAAGTGGTTTGGATATTAAAGGTATGACTTTCTTCACAATACAGGCTTAATTCCATCAAAACCAGCAGCCTTGTTGGGCTGTAAACAAGACATAGAAATTTTGACAACTTTATTCTCGTCTGTTGGAGCAAGATACATAGTTGAAGGATTGCTACCTTTTAAAAACTTACTAGCATTCGCATTGCTCTTTATTGAAGAGGCAAGCGTGGGACCTACATTAACAAAGAAATCATTAAAAGCATCTGCTATTGTCTTCTTGTCAGTTATTTCACCATAGCTATGATAAAACGATGTCGGGTATAAGAATTTATCTTTCTTACTTTTATATAATACGTTGTTAATAACCGCCCAGGTGCGCTTCAGATCATTTATACAGCTATTAAATTTTGAAGAAAAATAATTTTTCTTAGCAATACGAATTACATGATTTAACTTGTTGCGATAAATTCGAAAATGCGTCCCATCATCGGATGCATCTCTTAAATATTTCTTAAACAGTTTGTTTTTATGTTTAATGGACTGCAGGATACCAGCACTTATCCAAGGATGTCGTTTCTTACGACTCCTTCTAGGACGAACATAAGACATGGGAAAGCTTTTTTCATAGTGATTACAAATATAGAAAAAAAAGGTGTTGTAAGCGTCATTTACATCTACAATTTCATTAATGACATTCCATTCAATATTACGCATAGTACTCATAAAGTAATTGACATTACTTTCAGAATAATGCCTAGCATAAAAACCACTTTCTTCATTATCTTGACATGGATGGGTTCTGAGAAAGATTGGGAAGTGATCGCTTATATCTGTGATAAAGACTCCAGTCCTGTAATTACTGTTACACGTAGTATTTGTAAGAATATTATCAATTAGAGAAACGCTTTGGTCAGTTACACGAGTAGGCCTAGTAATAGTAGGAAGGAAATTGTTAGAGTAAAGCAGTTGCAAGAAATCAGAGGAAATGCTTTTGAGCAGGTCAAAGTTGAAGTCACCCATGATGTAACTCTGCAAATTATCGTTTGAAATCTTACGTTCACTCAGGTGATCATTAAAACACTGGACTTGACCATGAGGAGGTCTGTAAATTACTCCAACAAGGATAGGTGAATTGTAATTCTTCCCATTTGAAGCTTTTATTTCGATAAATACGCTCTCTATTATATCATTGAAAACAGATATGTCATCCCGCTTGACAAAACTTAGCTTGTTAGAAGCAAACAAACCCACACCACCCCCTTTTCTGAGAGTTCTATGATTTTCTACAAAAATGTAATCCTCTATTTGAACAAGTGGGGACCTGTTATTTCCTAGCCAAGTTTCACTGAACCCAATCACTGAAAAATCATGATCAAGGGTAGAAAGGAAGTCCAAGAATGACTCCAAATTTTTATTTAAGCTGCGGCTGTTTGCATGAAAAAGAGAAAAGGTGGGTCCATCAGCAGGAATCTGGTTAAATGTGTCGCTATCATAATAATTACAGTCGACACTTTGCATATCTACCTCATGATGGAAGGAAGTTTGCGACAGGAGGTCTGCCTCAATGTCGCAGAAGTTTCTTACTTCAATACTAGACATAGTATTATGACATTTAAATAGAACGCAATCTTTACCAGAGTTAAATTTTGACTGCAGCCACAAGATAGAAACAAACCAGAAGAAATAAGTGTTTGAAGAATGGAAATTTCTGTAGTTACATTACGTAAGTATATGCATGCTTCCATAAAGATCATGTGATTCACTGCAATATCAAACTTGAGAACAAAACAAAACATGAACGAAGATAACAGAGGAAAACGGATCATACTTTACAAAAAAAAAGTTGATACCTTTGGCTTCTATAAGTAATTAAATCACAGGTGCTGCAGATCGTTGTGACCCCAAATTCTCTTTGTGTATTGTGTATCTTCCTTGGATAATAGTGCTATAATTTTACCGTCATGGGACCACGCTGATTTTACAAGGGGGTGGGCTTTGGTCGCTTGAAGCAGTTCCTGGTTGGGTCGGGTGAGGTCCTCTCTAACAACAATGTGCGTGCCCTTCAGTTTTCTTCGATTTTTCATTACACGGCTTCTGGTTTCGTAACTACAAAACTTAACGATGATGGGCCTTGATTTGTTAGGCTCAGGCTTTCCGATGGGATGAGAGCGATCGATTTCAGTTGGTTGAAGAAGCAGACCTAGGTGTTTGGAAGCAGTCTGAAGAACTATTTCATCGGTGTTTTCGTTTGGTTTTTCTTCGTTTCCGAAGATACGCAAGCAGTTCCTACGTGAATACTGCTCCTGCTGGTTGAGTTCTTTGAGAGCCCGATCACACCTCTCCTCCAAGGAAGCAATCTTTTCCTGGATTTTCTTACTTTCGTTTGCCGAAGCCTCCATCGCTACTTCAATGTCGTGTATTTGAGCAGAGTTAACCTCAATTCTTCGAAGAAATTCATCCATTTTCTTTTCCAGGGCTCGGTCGAGGCATGCCTGCAGTTTCTGTTCGAAGTCCGGGCTTGATAAAACTTGCTGTATAACCATGGTAACAATTTTCATTGTTTCTTTTGTTTGCGATCGGCGGACAGTGCCTGTACTCATTTTTAAAGGTCAGTGACGTGGAACAGCCCTAGAATTGAAAAGCTCCCTTGGCTGAAGAATTGAAACTGATCAGTGATGTTACACTAGCTTAGGCCTCGTTAGGATATGAGGACTAGGATTGAGTCTGGTTAAATGCCACGATTTCAACAAAGTTCTCACCAAAACCCGATTCAATGTTTAGAATCGCCAGATGACTACAGGCCCGATGTCTTCAATAACCACGACTTCCAAAGGCGTTTGAAATGCACTACATAGTAGCAAAAAATTCTACATTCTCGGACAGAAAATGATACTCTTGTTGTTGAATGTTGTTGAATATATACTCTGAATATACACATGATCTTCAATAAACACAAAACTCACTTTACATCTTGACGTCTATGAAGAGCATCTTATTGATAAGTGAGAGATCCCTCTCTGTCACTTCCTGAAATATCATGTTAACGAATTGTCAAAGTCTGACTTTAGATGACCTAAAAGGACGTTTTAACCCCGGTCAACAACGGAAGGGACTTTCAATTCAGAGTAAAACATCACGATTGAATGTATGCTATCCCTTGGTATTACTGATGTAAAAATAGTTCCACCACAACTTTCTATTGCACAACTCCTGTAACACTCTTCACTGTTAAATACATTTGGCCAAAATTTGACCAACTTTTTACCCATTCTTGGGTGTGTATATAACATCCTCAAAAAGGTAGTAAAAAGTGACCAGCTAAGTTGGGTACACAATTGCCTTAATAATTAGCAAAAACTTTGACCATAGGTTGGTCAATTATCAGTAAATAACTGCCGGGCATTTCTCTCCCAAGATCGTCTGGTAAACTTACTATCCAAAATTTGTTGAAAATTTATCAATTTATTGGAAACGATATTTTTAACCAATATTTGGACAGTTTATCTTTTGATGTTAATTGTACACTAAACTCACCGATGATGTATTTCCTATAAACAATCCGGGACAAAATTTTGGGACACTTCCCGACCTGTCACATACTTTCAGCATGTCTTCCCCTCCACCCCTAATTTAATATTGAGAAAACAAAGAGCACGCTTTTTACCTTCAGCGTGCAACTTTCATTTCCCTTTAATATCATCATTGCGGTAGGTGCAGGGATTTGCGCAGATAATTTTGTCCAGGATTGTCTGACTGACTGTACAAACTTATAAAGGAAGTCTCGTGTTAGCTATTAGAGGAAGTTTTAAAAAAGCAAACGAGAAATCTGCTAGCTGGATAGGTTTACTTTTATTGGGAATAAGTAATAGGAGTCTTTTGGATTGTTTTATGAGAAAATCCCCTGGCTTTCTACTTAAGAAGGAATAACTTAAATGGAAATGATACAGTTCAAGAAGACAGTGGTTATTTACTACACGATAGATCTATGCTATGTAGGAATAAAAATAGTTGGTCAGTCGGGCTGGGGTACACCAAGGAAGAACGGTGTAGAATCACTTCAGTTCAATGTATTTTTTCTTTTTTCTTAAAATAACTACACCGACAAATACATTTCATGATCTACAGAGTAACGAACAGATAGTTACAAGAGGTTTCAAAAACTTAGTAGACATAGGCGATAAGTTAGCGATTGTGTCGTAAGTAGATGGCGCTATCGCTACTAGTCAGAACCTCCTCTTTCCCTACGTCGCACGGTAAACCCCACCGTTGACCATCTGTCTCGTCCAAATGTAATCACTTGGTTGCCTAATCGGGGAATTAACGATGAAATAATATAGACAAGATTAATTAAGACCTACCGTGAACAGCAGTATGGAATTTCAACAGAAAGAACAAATTCACCATGGTTGACCATTAAGCGAACAGAACATTTTTAGACCACCTTGTCTTTTTAATGTTAACACTAAAAGTCAACCGCAAACTTCCATTGTCTTAACTGTCTAGTGATCAAGTGGTCAACCGTTTCAGTCACTTGTCAAACGTGGGCGCCTTTTAGATTCTATTATATCTTGCACTGTATCAGAATAAAAAAAGGTGTAGTAGGAGTAAAGATTAGTACGTAACTGGTAAAGGAAAAAATACTGCGCAGTTAAACATTTTCCTATAGTACAGTACCAGTGAGTTTTTGTCAACGTTTTCACTAAGATTACTTGCCATGTTTAAACCTCAGACTTATCATAGCTTACATTACTTTGCGCTTACACTGCTACTAGATACATTACAGGCAGCTCTGCAATGATATTTTACGACTTACTTCAAGGTCCTATTTTTGTGCCGCATCCCTTCCTGTCAGACAACGGACAGCTGCAGTATTCTTTATCTTATTTCACGGACTATTGCTAACTCTCATACCCTTCCCTTTCTCCATCCCTTACATGTCTCTACAGCGTATGCCTCTCCCTGCCCAATTAAAAACCATATTTTGAAAGTCACATAAATAATAAATTTTGGCATTTTCCGTGTTTTCCCCTCTCGAAAAATTAAGCGACTCGAATAACCCACGTTTTTCCACATTTGCCTAGAGAGTCAATCAATACGCTAATTATTTTTTAATAATATTTTAGTAGATCCTTCCACTCCCCTCTCCGTCAGCCCAACCAACTGCGTTGTCGTTGAACAGAGCGCTTGGAACTTTTATCATTTCTATGATAAGCATATTGTTCTCTGTCACATTCTATTACCCCTATACACAGTCGTTCCAACAATCCTAGACAAAATTACTGGAACACTTCCGAACCTGTCACATATTTTAAGCATATGTTTCCCTCCAACGCTAATTCTATGTTGAGAAAGCGAAGAGCGGGTTTTTTTCGTCAGCGTGATACTTTCATTCACCTTGAAAATGAACACTGAGGTGGGGCGAGGGGGATTCCTCCCAAGGTTGTAGGTTTTTGTCATAGTTATAAGAAATCACTGGTAACTAAGGCCGTGAGATGTCCGTGCATAATGTGGTTTTAATTATTTTTTACACTGTTTAATATTTTCCATGTCATTAAAGCATGACACTGTCCGTTGAAAAACACGTTACAGCGCGCACTCACACTGAGAGGCTCCTTGCAGGTCGCTAGTTTTTTTGTTTTTTTTCAAAAATTTTTAAACTTGTTTCAAAATCATGGTTAGGGTTATAATTAAGGTTAGGGTTACGTGGACAAGCGATATTTGACCTTTTCTTTCATAATCCGTCGTCAGAATTACCAAAAATTAGTTGGGAAGCTGTTATTTTGGAATTAGGGGTGTGGCCAATTTCCAAGAAGCTGATTTCGTCTGTTGGCATGATTCTTCTATTTCAACCTACGGAATGAAAAATGGGTTTATTTACCCCCCCCCCCCCCCAACAAAAGGGGTAAATATAACGCCCGCACAGCGACACACCAAATGGGTATTTTCTACACCAAAACTATGGTACTTTTACCCTCATATAGTGTAAATTTACACAAACGTTCAACACACTTAGAATGTACTTAGATGTGTTATTTTACCTTCCTTACGTGTAAAATTACACACACAAATGCTTTATTTACCCATTTGCGTGTCGCTGTGCGGGCTTTACATTACCCTTCAGTCCTTGTAATGTTACACAAGAAATGTTAAATTACTCGTTACATGCAGGTGAATTTACCCATTTACGTGTCGCTGTGCGAGCGTTACGTTTACCCTTCAATTCATGTAATGTTACACAAGATGTGTTAAATTACCCATAACATGCAGGTGAATATAGCCATTTGGGTATTGCTTTGCGAGATTTATATTTACCATTGATCTCTTGTAATCTTACAAAAACCTGTTTAATCACCCATGAAATGCATGTGAATCTACAACTTCAAATAGAGTTTGTGAAACTCCTTTGGGGTTTAAGGGTGAACATATCCCCTTTAGCTTGTGTAATGCTGGAATGTCGGTTTTTGAAACATATGAAGTATACAAAGATTCTAAAAACATTAATGTTTACAAGCAACAGATAAAGTTGAACTAATTCTCATTAATATAACTCAAAATGCAGCAAAACGCTTTCTTAACAACTTGAGCATAAGTGTGTTTCCATAAATGCCCATTCCTGCCATAACGAACTGTACCATGCACATAACCAAAGGGGGTCGGGGATGACCCCCACAACACCTCCCATTGAATAGTGAGTTATGCTCTCGCCAACTGTTGGACTGAAATTTCCTCCAAATTCCACAGAATGCTGCATCTGTTAGCACCTAAACTCTGTCTTCCATTTTTTCAAGGAATTTTATCCTCTTGTTTGACAATGCCCTCTTCCCCACCACTGCACTGACATTCATAAATTTGTTTTAGCGTTACAACTTTTATCTCCAGTTATATTCAGTTTGAACAGTTACCCTTGCAGTTAGCTACAGGGTTACAGGACCTGTACTAATTTAGACCATTTTCAAGATACATCAGAGAATAATACACAAAGAATACTTCAAAAGAATCAGCAGTTAAACCAACCTTACTTTTTCAGCTAAATGGTTGAACCAGTTTTGATTTTCCTTTGGTTCATAAATATCTTAAGCATACTCCATACTATTTACATCGCATACACAAGGGAAACATGTTATATTGCATGATAGTGAACAATCCATTCACACAATTACTCACAGAATTCTCACATGCATTAATTAGCACACAGTGTATATTAATTAAAAAGAGGTGAATTAATTCGCCCTCTATAACTTCTGATAGATACAACAACATGAATCCAGGAAACCCATTGACAGCACATGATCAGATAAAGAGCAAATTACAGTACAGGTATTTCACTCCAGTCAATAAACATTGCCTCAACTATTATTACTTTAAACTTCTCCTGCAATTTCAAAACAATATGTCTCGTGAGTCTCCCAGACAATGTAAGACAGACTTTACTGAGTTTAAATTCCTCAAGTCCATATCCAGACTTTACTATTTATTAGCTGCCTGCTATACATCACTGATTTGCTCAATTATTCATCACTGACTAATGCAACCTGTTTTACAACCATTTTGGTTGAATGGCATAGACCTGAGGTGTTTTTTGCTGTAGGGGAGGCAACCAAGCTTGATAAATCAATTTTTCAGTTTAGGAATGAAGAGAAACTAGATTCAGAAATTCTCCTTTGTCCTTTGATTTTGTGTACAGGTGAGTGATGATCCTCAGCCATTTAGTATAAAAACTTTAAAGATGAAGTTGACCAACAGTTCCAAAAGTTGATAATTGATGGAAAAGGCATTGTCGGAGCCTTTTTTCCGTTGATGATCGCAACCAATGCAAGTACCAAAGTATATCCTACAAATGTTGCCACATGAGCGTTTATCTCAACAGCTGAGATGCCAGCATATATCAATGAGAAAAAAAAACCAATAATCAGTTTTTCTTTTAACTTAATCTTTAGCATATAATGTTTGTTTACTAATTACCAAGGTATGGGACTCCAAAGCACCACATGCATTGCTATGCAGAACTGAAGAAATGAAAGCATTTCACTTGAGAAGTTATTGCCTTCTTTATACTGAGGTACCAATGATTATGATAGAAATAAAAGCCTGTGCTGAATGACTTTTCTTAAGTGAAATCACATCAGGCACTGCCTTTCAGAGAAATAGCATTATCAATTTCTTAAGCATTTTCTAAATGCAACACCTAACTGGGTTACAACCTGTGTTTTTATAGGGTAGAAATGCATGTAGATATCCTCATGGCATAACTCTAATGCATGCATTCTCGTACCACCCTTACAGTACTTTCTAGCCCTGGAGGAAAGATCATGGTCGTGATTAAAAGCCAGAATGCAAAAATGCATTGGGCTTCAATGATGTTATGTTTTATTCCAAACAATGTCATATTATCCCATTTCAGTCACTGGTTAAACGCTATATTAATGTGTTAGAAAATACAGTTTGTGTTTTGACCTTGGGAATTCTTGGGAAATTTGCTTCTTGACCTTTGGTGATCCTAGGTAACAGCCTTGGAAATTCTTGAAAAAATATGCTTTTCGACCTGTTACGATCCAGATATAGATCTTGAGAATTCTTGGGAAATTTTCCTTTTTGACCTGTGGTGACCCCAGGTAAAGATCTTGGTTTTCAGTGTTTGGCCCCCTGTAACCCCAGATGACCTTTCACCTCCACCAAAAACAACAGGGTTTTAAGTCTCTTCATAACACCTTTGCATACTAAGTATGAAATCTATCCAAGCTTCCTTCCTCGAGATATCGTGTTACCACAAGTTTTTCAGGGTCTGACCCCTGGTGACCAAACATGACCTTTGCCCTCCACCAAAACAATAAGATTCTTTGTCTTACCACAAGGCATCTACACACTAAGTATGAAATATCTCCAAGCTTGCTACTTTGAGGTATAGTATTAACAAGGTTTCCAGAGTTTGGCAACTGGTGACCCAAGATGACCTTTGACCCCCACCAACAACAAGATAGAATTGCATGGTAGCCTGTGAACACTTTCAAGTTAATAATATCTGCCATATGCCCATCAGTACCTTCACCTTGTTTTGTCACTATTTGCCACATTATCACATTATCGGAAGGATCACAGAAATCACCCAAAATATGGATTTGGAACAATTTCCCTCCTTAAATTAAATTAGATGCAAAATAGCTGTTCTTTTTCTCTGATGCAATAGGCCGTTGCTTCTTGGTAATTTGCTATTTTAGTAGTCATAGTATGTAATGTCTACCAACTGCTCACATGCAAATCTCTCACCTGATAGCTGGGCTCAATCAATCATACATCCCTAGACTACAAAGGTTTCTGGTCAAAATATCCATTTCCAAGCCCAAATGACCCCCTTTTTCTCCTACAAAAGTTAATGATTACACTCAATCAGGGCTCTAAGTTAGCAACAGCCTAGTCACCTGGTTTGCAACAGCGGAAGGCCACATGCAGTCCCGTGGCAAACTTTTCTGATTGGCAAGGCAATTAGAAAAACAAATCATTAAAAATCTTTGCATAGGCTTGTCGATAACGTTTGCAATGTAAAATGACCCAAGTAAATGTAACTACAATGTTATTTTTCAACACGCTCCAGCACGCATCATGATAATTGGTCTGCTACTTTCTGCAGAACAACTTGTGTGAATTTCTAAAATATCATATCTCAAAATAAGACATGGATGACACTTACAGGGCTGGTAAAATGCTTGCAACAATCAGGGAGACATGTTTAGCAAAAATGTACTTTGTACACTACACGTATCTTTCAACTGGTGGTAGCATTACACTTCTAGTACATGGTATTAAGTGAAATACGAAATGTTTTACCAAGCAAAATTTGCCACACTGAATTTCGCACAAGCCAAAGGTTACTAAAATAATGCTCAAATTTTGATTTACCATGTTTATAAACATCTGTTAAATTTTTGGAAAAGGAGATTGTTGTACAGTACAATTTTATGCTTTTAACACCATAATGTTTTTAGATGAAGAATGATAGGAAAGTCAAAATAAGGCAGCCATATAACTTTGATTTCTAAAGAGGAGGTGCCCACGTGAGGAAGTTTACTGATTTTTTTAGCTCATAATTACTTTGTCCACCAAAAATTTCAAATTGTGCAATATTCATTACTCTTGTAGGCTTATATTGTTCGGGGAGTGGGGAGAAATCCTTTTTCTAGAGTAATTTGATGAGACTGGCTGGTTTAATGAACAAAGATATTTTCCGTCAGTGTCATTTTGGTACAATGTAATACAATATTTTGCTCCATTGTTTTTTTAAGATACATAACTTCAGGCTGCTTACTACAAGCGAGTATGGTAAAATTGATATACAATGCATGCTGCATGGGATGGAAAGAGTACCACCACATGGACTGCTTGTGCAAGACTTGTAGCAGGCCCTAAATTGACACACTTAAGGATTTGGTTAACGTTAACTTTTTCTGCTTTTGTATTTCTTACAGGGAGTGCTTTGCTCTACACTCCTACCAAGGTTTTTGGAGTACTTCCTTTCGTAACCTGCTTGTAACTTTATAACTTGTTATAATACTCGTAAGCACTGTTATTATTGTTCGTTACCAAGAAACAAATAAATGAAATGAAATGAAATGAAATGAAGGCAAATATTTCTTTAAGGAAATTTTGAAATACCTACCTGCATACGGTTTTGAATTTTTATATAACACAAACAATATTTTGCGGTGGAATTTATTATTCCATGTGAAGAACAATGCAAAATTAGCCCAAATTCAATGAATGGATTTCTGTTTTAGTAAGTTGTGAAAGTACCCTTAATTCTCACCATGTATTTTGGCACCTGAATGTTTTGAGTGACTTTTTGATGTGTTTTCATATAGTGATCTTCATGTGAACTTGTCTATTTCCACGGAGATGTAGGATGGCAGATTTTTAGCTAAAATAAAAATTTTCAGCAAGCAATTTATTTTGCATATTAGCATATGCATAGTAGGCCATATTTAGCCAGATCAAATTTTGCACAATGGAAACCACAAGGACACCAATATTGACATGAAACTATAAAATATGAGCACAGACAGATCTACGCTCCTTGTTTCTCCTAAAATATGCCCAAAAATATCCCCATTTCAGTTAAGAAAAGGTAATAATATGCCCAGAGGAAAATGCTTATTTGTAGTGTTATTTCAAGAAAGTGACTAAAAAATTATGCACAGTTTGAAACAGTTTAAAATTAATTTAAACGAAATTTTAGCCTAGGGTATGCATCATAAACTGTACCAAAGACTTTAATACTACATACACAGTGCATAACAAATGGTAACAATCATCAAAGAGAAGGAATTTGAGCTGTTTTGCTTGTGTTTCATATGCATGTATCAATTTCACTGGTGCTATTACTAAGCGAGAGTTCTACAAACCTTCCAAAATGACATATGCTGATTTCAATGTACTTACATTTGATATCACATTGTAGGATATATGTAATTCTGACCTCACTCTATCTATTTGTGTTAAGTCGCACCACATTACTGGTTTGGGAATGTGCGATTTGTGTAGGTGCGTTATTTTCGGGCCTCATCAATTTAGGTGCCTTAACTATACCGTAAATGAGTGGGCACAGTTTTTGAGGTTAAAATCATGTTTTTCTCTGAATATAGAAAATTTCTTTTAAAAGGTAGGTTCTTTTTGAAGTAAAGGTCTGAAACTTGTAAAGAAAAGGGTTGAACATTACTATAAGGTTTATTCTTGAAAGAAATGAAAAGTGGCTCAAAGCAATTTTATTTGAGCCAAAAAAATCAGTAGACGTGATCTCGGCCTACTGGTACAACAAATTCCTCGGATTGTGAATTTCCAAACTGGCTTACTCCAATTAAATTGGGCTTAATTCTTCAATTAGGCTTAATTCTTAGTCTGCCACTGACGGATTTAACCTTGAGCCTACTTGGATTTCATCCGCTGGTATAGAGGTCTGCCACACTTAACTGTTACCGATACTGATGTAGGCCTAGGCCTACATTTATTATGAGAATGAGATCCAAAAGACCAATCCCTACATAACATGCACTTATCTGTTGCCTGCAAACTTTTCTGAATAAAACGGTCGCTTGCCAACAGAGAAAATTAACACTATGCCTAAGAACTGCTGGCTTATCTTTTGATACACAAGCGATAGATAGTAGGCCTAGCCTAGGCCTAGTGAATGGGCTACTTAAGGCTACTATGGTCATTTCTTAAAAGGGAACCTAACTTACCCTAAAGATTTCATGTTCCATCTTTCCAACTTACATAGGTACAGTTCATATCTGTAGGGCATAGAGTAGGCCTATAGTAATGGTAAACAAGCCCAGGTGGTCCTGACAGCATGGTGGTGGGTAGGCAGACTTGCAGAGTAACGGCAAAAGACTCATATTGGATTTTTATTTTAACTGACGTGTAAATTTCGAGAAACATTATATAACAGATAACGGTTATGCTTGGGCCTAGGCCCTTTGTAATTCCGCAACTGAGACTGTAAGAAGTCTGCGACCTAGCCTAAGGTTAAGTACAGCCTAAGCTGTTTTAAAATATTAACCCTAACTTACATTATGGCAACGACTACATCAAAGCAATATGCTGCTGGATTGGAGCAAGCAGTAGTTTATAACGTTCAGGCGGCATGCACGTACGTACCCATTAATACTCAGTACTGTACAGCGCAGTTCATGCAGCCGTACTACAAGAGTACTACACTGTGACTACTGTCTAAGCTCTGTTTGGGGGCGCGGACATTCCGATGTTGTTATCACTGTTTGTGAAAGCTTTACATTGGCCAGATTTATGAGACTTAAATTGTTTTAATTGAGATATCTACCAAATATTTCCGATATGCTCCAAATTTTGTGATCATTAGAAATAGAATGTATACAATATACCTATATCAATTTCTTAAAACACGTTCTTGGAAGTTTTACGTAAAGTGAATTTTTGTAAAGAACGCATTTTAAAAATTTTGCTGCTAACCAATGAGAAAAGAGCACAATTAAGAGAAAGGGGATTTTTTCTGGCCTGAATTTTTGCATGCATTACGTAGTATACAAAGAATTATGGGAACTGGGAGTAAAACAATATTACACATGCACTGCCTGCGTGCATAGTACATACGCTATAGTAGGCAACATCTTGGCCAGCATGGAGCTAGTTGTTTGTACTTCCACGTCCCATGATTCTTTGTAGGCCTATGTTTGAGGTAATCATTCAATTCTGGTATAGACCGACGTACAGGTTTAATCTTAAGCTGCGGCCTATGACTTTTCTGAGACCGTATGCACTAACGTCACGTGACGTTAGTTTGGAGGAAACAATGACGTACACATAAACGAAGGGCGTAAATTTCGCCCTCGCGTGTAGTAGACTTAATCACACAAGTGATAGGTTTGGTTGAAAAATCAGCTAGCTGTCTGTATTGGCTGCTGTAACTTGAAATGGTAGGTGTGTTTCCTCCAAACGATGGAGCACTGTCTGCTCTGTGCCGTCATATGCATAAGGTCTATTGAATGCTGCAACAGACCTTTTGGCGTAAACCATCATGATTTACGATCATTGAGAGCATTAAATTGTACCACTGTTAAAGTGGCGTAGCCAGCCATTTTACTGGGCTTTGAGTCGGAAAACATTTATGATTTAAATGCAGCCCCCTAGCTAAGAGAGGTCTTTAACGTGGATGATATGGGGGTATACCTAAAATATTTTTCAGCGTTGGACAGTTACATTTCTTTCAGCGAGCGAAGTAGGCCTATGGTTAGGCAAGAGAAATTAATGGTTTTCAAAAATGATGCTTCAGCTATAATTTCCTTTTTTAGTCCCCCAACACTCTCGGGGTTAGGTCAAAAGATACTAAGCCTTGCGTTTTATATAACGGGAGTGGATTATCTGATTGTTAGGGGTGACTTTTGAAATCTTTTATAACCTTCAGGGACAGGTAAGTGTTCTCCATTGCCTAGAAGGTATTTTCTGCTATGGATACACAGCTGAAAAGTGTATGATGTTCTTCGAAAAGGTTAATGACCCAAATTAACGATCTGCGTGATTTGTTGCATTGTAGAACCTTTAATTTTTTCCTGGGTCAAAATTCAGTCGCAGTCATAATCTACCTACACAACTGTATGGTGGAGGATTTACCGGTTTGAATTGTTCATTCAGATACTTAGAAGGGTTATTTTACACTAAAGAGATGTGAAATTTACGTTTGTGCAAAATTAACTGGCATGGGAGGGGGGGGGGAACTACCCTTCTGGTTGTAGAGGGTGAGTGTTTTCAAAGGTGAGTGTAAAAAAGCACAGTATGTGTGTAAAGTAACATGTTCACCTTTTAAATAAGCCCACACAGCATCAGAAATACACAACGCGGCATTACCTGAGGGTATATGTAGACGTTTGCCCGGGAAGAAGTGGCCGAAGTGATGGGTACATTGACTCTTTACAGTGGTATTACTACACGACAGATGCTTATTTAACGCCTGTCTGGGTGTAGATACCTTTCGACAGGTAACAATACCCGTCAAAAGTGTACAAATACCCACTTATTACCCATCTATTTTTAGAGTGTATAGATGTCAGCCAAAAGCTACAAACATTTTGTACAACACTCCTGCTACAAGTGAGATTATTTTCATCAGCGGGATCCAGTGAACTGCTGTCAGGATTGTTCCAAATTTGGAAGAATTATGAGAGGATATTTTGTAACTTCCGTGTACCTCCATCTTTTTGTGTGAATATGGTTCATATTGTACAACACGCTGGTAAATTGAAACAAAGATGGAAAACTGTTTCCAGGTTTTGAAATACTTGCCATGGCTTCTCTAATCGCACAGTTCTTGAAGAGGGCTGTTTGCTGAATCTATCGTGTGCCGCATTATTAAGTATGGAAGTGACTAGTTTGTGACGAAACTTGAAAAAGTACAGAACTGTCAATTTTCGCAGATTCCTCCAAAAAAATATTGTGATAGATAACTTTCAACTTGGTAAACAATCCCTTTGTCAACTGGCTCTGTGCACAGTGTCTTTTATTTAAGAAAAGCCAAACGGGCGTGCATAACACCGTTATGGTAATAACCATAATGCAGGTACTGAATGCCGCAACATCTTCCTCCAAAATATGTCAAAGTTCACTGTTTTAAATTGGCATTACTATGATGCCTACTGTAATGCCCAGGAAAATACTGCCTGTAGAATACCATGACCTTAACACTTGTAAGGACTGCATGCAATGCTATCCTATGTCAGTGTTCCTTTGATTTACAGCTCTCGTTATTTTATATCAATCATTTTCAAAACATTTTAAATATATTCACAGTCTCACTCTCATCACAAGGCTATGAGGAAATGTTTCAACACAATACAAGTTCAGGTGAGGACACTACAGTCTACAGCATCTTATAGTTGAAAGTCTGACAACTTCTTTATGTTCGGTACAAAATGTGGAGCTTCCGAACCTATTAATCTTCATGAGCAGGATGTTCAGTTCTAGGTTTGCAGTCTCTCCAAGTGTATCTACATCCTTTTTCATGATGTCTGCTGTAGCCAAATCAGCGATCTATCTCCACCTCCAAGCTTGAGCTGTATACATGACTTTATACAGATCATGTAGGGTTAGTCTCAATTTGATTTACCCCCTGTAATGTAGAAAATGATAAATATCTTTAAAAATATTGTAGTGTTATTCAAATTCTTTTAATGTCATTGTTGGTAGCATAAAAGCTAGGGAGCCGGGGTCTAAAATCTAAAGTATCAGAATATAAATGAAAGACTTTGCGTGTGAAAGTACATTGAAAGCAGCAATTTAATTTGGGTTGCAAATTGCAACAGAAATAAAAAAAAGGAAAAGGTAAAGTTAGAATAACGTGCCGAAATTACATAAAGGGGAGCCAAAATTCCTGTCATGAGACTCATGACACCCGAAATCTTCGTGATCAAATGACGTGTCAACTGACACATGGACTAGTCCACTTTAGAACCGGGTAAGTAAAGCATTTCGACATTTGTACCCAGATGCTGGTCCTGTTGTAAAACTGTTAAGTAAATGATTACTTTTCTAGGGGTGACTTGACTGACCATTGGCCATCGTGTATGTTTTGATCAGGGCTAAGTTTTTTCAACATGTGCAGGAATTTTCAGAAATATCAAACACACACCTCTTTGTTCAATTTAGCCAGGCCTATCCCACCTATGACCTGACAGAAATCAGACTTAAGAAGCTCCTCATAAAGAAAATGAACAAAAGTAAGCTTTGTTTTCAATAAGAACTTAAGTAGACAACACAATTCAATGGTACACTCGGCTACTACTATCAATAAACTAGGTCCAACCTCATGCCACACTGTATTTACTACGTACATTATGGCTACCACTAGGCTGCGTACACGGCATGCATTTTATTTTTAAGCAAAGGGCTTGTTCCCTGCACAAAGACTTAACCAGTAAATGCATCTTTCATCTTTTTTACGTTTTAACAAACTATTAGCCTGTTTAGCCTGAAAAAATTACAAAAGCGAAAGAGCATAATTATCTTCCACTTGATGATAAATTGTCTGTGTGATAAAGAAGAAACATCGTTGTTGGCAGAGGTATATGGAAACACGTGACCAAAAGAAATATCATGACTTTACTTGACTTAGAAACCAAGTGAAAAATTTAGTAAGAAAGGCCAAGATAACAATGGAAAAGGATATTGCAAAAAATATCAAGAGTAACCCTAAAAGGTTTTAGCAGTATGCAAACTCAAAACGTAAAATAAATACAGGAATACACAATTCAAAGATGAATCAAGCTAATGGTGAGACTATGATAATGACACAAGATGGTAATGAAAAAGGCTGAGGTCCTAGCTAATTTTTTTAACAGTGTTTTTACTGTTGAACCTAAGGGCCCGGTTCTTTTTATCGAACCTGTTCAGGTTGTTAATCCTTGTGTGGACAAGATGGTGCATGAATCCGATGTTTTTAATTTACTCCAGACTATTACAAAACGTTTGACTAAAATATTTCATTTATCTCTTTCCACTGGTAAAGTTCCAGATGTTTGGAAAGTAGGCAATATTACTGCTTTATTAAAGAAAGGTGGGAAGGCTCTTCCAGGAAATTATGAGCAGGTCAGTTTAACAAGTGTAGTGTGCAAAATACTTGAGAAAATAGTTCCATCTTTTATGGTTGACCATATGAGGATGAGTAATTTGTTTAGTAATAAGTAGTTTGGCTTTATCTCTGGGAGATCGACTACACTGCAATTACGGAAGGTTATGGATGGGTGGACAACAGTGTTAGACAATGGTGGTTGTGTCGATACCGTTTACATGGAATTCGACATAGAAGACTTACGGAGAAACTTAGAGCGTATGGCTTTAGTATCCAAATAAGGCATTGGATTGAAGACTTTTTGAATGGAAAATGCCAACAGGTTATTGTTAACGGAGTTGAATCTAGTGAGCATGCAGTTACAAGCGGCATTCCTCAAGGTAGTGTTTTAGGTCCTATCCTGTTATTATATATATATATATATATATATATATATATATATATATATATATATATATATATATATATATATATGTATGTATATATATATATATATATTTCTATAAATTGGGATTTAGGCGAAATATGGTATGAAAAAACGCGACTGTTGGGAGAATTCGACCTTCAGGCGAAAAAAACGTTTCGCCTTAACGTTTTACACACTGTTTTATATAGGAATGCGTAATTCTATACGCAAGTCCGATTTACCGCATAATGTTTATGCAATTACTTAGCTGCACACTAACTTACGTGCATGTATCCGTTAACACTAAGGACTTATGGGCCATTGAAATAACGTGCATATATATCTCAAAACCAAAAGGGGAAATATAATCTAAAGTATTTCATTGTTTTTGTTTTCGCCTTTTGTATTAGCGGATTTGACCTTTCGCCTAACAGGTCGATCTAGCGTTATATATATATATATATATATATATATATATATTATATATATATATATATATATATATATATATATATATATATTATATATATATATATATATATATATATATATATATATATATAAATATATATATATATATATATATATATATATATAGTGTGTGTATGTGTGTGTGTGTGTGTGTGATAGTGAAAGATACTCCAACTAGAAAGGTATCCTCAGGAAAACCTCTCTCAAATTGATGGAGGTACAAATTGGAAACTGTCGAAAAACGATCAGTGAATTAAATCACCAAATTGACTCCAAAACTAGGAAGCTAAAAAGAGAGCTTCCCAAATCTGAGCTTCAAAACAAGCTCAGACTTATTTCTCAGGATTATCTCCGTCTCTCCCACAGTCTCAATTCCAGGCAACAACGCAAGTTTCAAAGAGATCAGATCACTTCAAATCAAGTGATTCTCACTTCAAATCAAGTGAGTCCAAATTCCAAAAAAAGCAGGTCTCGAAGATTTCTCCGAAAACCGGTGACTGACTCTTCCACGGTCACTAACGCGGTTGTCACTATCTCGTGTCAGCTCTCTGAAGAAGAAACCAAACTTCTTTCGAAGGGACTCAATTTCTGCCCCAAACCAAGGCAGACTGACACACAAAAATTGTCCTTAGATTTGGCAGCGTTCTACCGACGCCTACGTACGTCTTCGTGAGTATTTTGCCGACGAAGACGGTGCAAATCAACCACTTCCGGACAACGACATAGTTTCTAAATTCAAACCCAAAAGCACCTGGAACCCCCCAAAGGGGCGTTGTCCACCACTTGAATCATTCATCTCGGCCATTGAAGAGGAAGTAAAGACTTACACCTCTGCCCCAGATTTTCGCGACAATCTCACAAAAAGTGAAAGACAGGCCATTAAAAATTTACGGCATCGCGACGACATCGTCATTAAGCCGGCCGACAAAGGTTCTGCGATTGTTGCAATGGGCACCAAATTCTACAGGGAGGAAGCCTACAGACTGCTTGGCAATCCCGATCACTATAAACGTCTCGATTTAGACCCCACTTTAGAAATTGCAAAGAAAGTGGAAGCGGCCATACAAAACATGGTCCGCAATGGCTCTATAGACTCTGAAACTGGCCCCAATCTCCTCCACGTAGATCCAAAACCGGGCCGTTTCTATTTCTTACCCAAAATTTACAAGACGGGTAACCCAGGCAGACCGATCATATCCGGAAACGGGACTGCCACGGAGAAAATTTCCAAATTTGTTGACCTGCTCATTCAGCCCCTGGTCCCATCCCTCCCCTCCTACGTTCAGGACACCACGGACTTTATCCGCAAAATTGGTGAGATACAAAATCTCCCACAGGACACAATTCTGGTCACTCTTGACGTGTCCTCTTTATATACAAATATACCAAACGAAGAAGGCATCTCCGCTTGTAAAGCCGCCTTCAGACCCATCCAAGGCAAAACGCCCACCAAGAAAGACTTGGGCGAGCTGATGCGCCTCATTCTGACAAACAACAATCTCGTCTTTGGCGACCAGCACTACCTCCAAATTCATGGTACTGCCATGGGAACCAAGACGGCCCCTTCATTCACAAATTTATTTATGGGCAACCTCGAGAAAGAATTCTTATCTCGACAAAATTTAAAACCACAAATTTGGTTACGTTTTATCGACGATATCTTCATGATCTGGCCCCACGGTGAAGATAGCCTAAAAATTTTTGTGGAAAACATCAATTCGTTTCACCCCACAATCAAATTCACGGCCGACTCCTCTAGAGTCAGTGTCCTCTTCCTGGACACAACAGTGACCATAGAAAATGGTTCACTCAAAACAGACTTGTTCAAAAAACCCACGGACAAGCACAACTAGCTACTACCGAGCAGCTGCCATCCCCCGCACTGCACCAAAAATATTCTATATAGCCAAGCACTTCGCATCAAACGTGTCTGTTCCTCTGAGACAGACTTTGAAATTCGCACTAACGAACTGTCTAGCCACCTCCAAAATAGACAGTACTTTCGGGGTTCAATTGAAAATGCCGTCAAAAAGGCAAGGGATACCCCGCGTTCTGAAACTCTGAAATACAAAAACCGTCAGCCCGATTCTAATAGAGTGCCATTGGTAATTGAGTACCAAATTCATCCAAAAACATTTGCCCATACTTCAAAGCACGGCTCGCCTAAAGTCTATCTTTCCCGCTGCCCCCGTTGTTGCTTTTTCCCGCTCCCCAAATTTACGGGACATTTTGGTACGGGCAAAATTTCAGGACAAAACCTCAGTTTAGGCTAACAACGAGAATTTTGGTTGTTCACCTTGCCCGTCCAATTGCAAAACGTGCGCTCTGATTGATTCAACTAAATACTTTCAGAGCTATCAAACTGCACGCACTTTCCAAATTAGACAATCAATTAATTGTCTTTCCAAAAACGTCATATATCTCATCTTCTGCAATTTATGTGGAACGCAGTACATAGGGGAATAAAAAACTCCCTCTGGATGAGAATGACACAGCACAGGTCAGCAATTAAAACAAAAAAAAAATTTATCAACCTGTTGCCAACCATTTCAATTTACCGCATCATTCGATAGACAATTTACGTGTCATTGCTATCGAACAAAATGATTCATGGGACAATAGAAACCGTAAGACAAAAGAAAATTTCTGGGAATGTCAACTCAAGACTACGTCGCCATTCGGCCTGAATATCCGAAACGACTTACCAGCATACTGATTGAAGGGATTACACTCTAGGCCTAAGTAATCCTATTAGACCGTCTCCGTCACGCCTATTTCAATAGGCTTACTCAAATTACTTAGTCTCGCCTCTTTCAAAAACGATAGTCCTAATTGACTATCAGTGGGGACCATTGTCCTCACAATTTAAAAGCTGTAAGTCCCGTACACTCCTTGTCACTCTTGTGATCAAGCACTGAAGAAGAGCTAGTGTTGCTCGAAAGCTTTGCAAAAACCTTTTATGTCTGTTGTATTTACCAAATTTCTAGCTTCTACTGCTGTCACGTATCTCCTTTGAGATCCAGCCATTCATTTCTGTAGCACTGTTGTTATACAGTGTTTCCGTTAATATATATATATATATATATATATATATATATATATATATATATATATATATATATATATATATATATATATAATATATATATATATATATATATATATAATATATATATATATATATATATATATATATATATATATATATATATATATATATATATATATATTATAAATATTTGAAGAAATTAAAAGTTTGGATGGTATTGAGAATTTGCAGAAAGATCTTGATCAACTCCAGAGCTGATCCGACAAGTGGCTTTTAAAGTTTCATCATGATAAGTGCAAAGCTGTCTCTTTAAATAGGTACCATGGTAGTCTTCCTCGGAGTCACGGTGGGGATGAAGTGCTTTTGGATAAGAATGATTGTGAGAAGGATACAGGCGTCCTGGTGGACAGTGGTCTTGGCTTTTCGGGAGCACATTCAACACCAAATAAGCAAGGCCAATAGTATTATGGGCCTCATTCGACGTACATGTACTTTTTTGAATGAGCAAAGCTTCAAGCTTCTATTTTAGGCCCTTGTAAGGCCTAATTTGGAATATGCTGCTGTTTGGTTGCTTCATTTCAACGTGACATTGATGGTATTGTAAATGTTCAGAGGAGGGCAAATAGGTTGATTCCATCCTTAAAGGGTTTTATGTATGTATGTAAGCATGTAAGTATGTATGTATGTATGTATGTATGTATGTATGCATGCATGCATGTATGTATGTATGTATGTATGTATGTATGTATATGTGTGCGGAGCTCTCGCATCGCACGTCTTTCCTAGCTCACGCGGAGCTCGAAACTGGCGTGGCTGCCGAAAATTCCGTCGCTGCAATGAGAAGTCGGCTCCGCTCTTGCACGTCTTTCCTAGCTCACGCGGAGCTCGAAACTGGCGTAGCTGCCCGAAAATTCCGTCGCTGCAATGAAAAGTCTCGCGCAGCTGCACGTGCCTGCCTTGGCAAGCAGCCCGCCCTCCAGCCACGTGCGTCTGCTGGGTTACTTGGAGGTCAGCCAGGCAAATGGGGAAACCCCGCGAATTCCTTACCGGTACATTTCCCGCGTACCGCCAGGGAGGCGAGGGTGAGTGTGGGTGCACCCGTGGTGTGTGAGCGATCCTGTGGCTATGGGTGCACCCGCGGTGTGTGAGCGATCCTGTGGCTATGGGTGCACTCGGCAACTTGTCCTTAACATGACACGGTACAGCCGGCGGGAGCTCCGCTCTCGCACGTCTTTCCTAGCTCACGGGAGTATGGGTGTATGTATTTGTTTATGTATGTATGTATGTATGTAAAAGGCGGAAATAAAAACAATAAAATACATAAGATTATATTTCCCCTTTCAGTTTTCAGATATATATGCAGGTTATTTCAATGGCCCCTTTTGAAATCAAAATGGCCTTCAAGCATGTATTTCATTCCTGTAACCGTTATTGTGGCCAAATTACAATGATTTGATTTGGAAAGGACACCTTTTATATGCTTTATCAGGTAGTCTTTTCCTAATTGAATTCTATCACATGGTCGATATATTCTAGTTTAAGATGGCCGTCAAAAACTAATTTAAAGTACCACACCTTAAATAAATTTCCCATTAACACACTAAATCCTAAACGTTGGGTGGCATATACAACCTTGAACAAGTTTCTGTTAGTTAGTGAGTGAGTGATTGATTGATTGATTGAGTGAGTGAGTGAGTGAGTGAGTGAGTGAGTAATTGAGTGATTGAGTGATTGAGTGAGTGAGTGAGTGAGTGAGTGAGTGAGTGAGTGAGTGAGTGAGTGAGTGAGTGAGTGAGTGAGTGAGTGAGTGAGTGAGTGAGTGAGTGAGTGAGTGAGTGAGTGAGTGAGTGAGTGAGTGAGTGAGTGAGTGAGATGAGGTTTAAGGGCCCAGTTTCCAACCAACTGGTTCAAGTCGAGCCGGCCACGGCCTTTTTTTCCAGATGTGGCTCACTGTCTTGTTTTCCCTTACTCCGTTGCTTATGCGGAGCATCACCCACAACGGCAGTAGATTCCATTTTTGAAGTCCTTGGTATGACTCGACCTGTGAATCGAACCCGGGCCTCCCGCGTGAGAGGCGGGTATTCTACCACTAGTTTCCGTTAGGTACAAACAGTCCCCCAACACACATATCACATAAAGTTGGCCATTTTACAGCAGTTTTAATTTATCACACCAAAACCGAGAAGATTTTTAAGCCGCGAAGGCTCAATTTTCTGTCCCAGACTACCCCTTATCACTCAATCAAAGTTGAATATTATGCCGCTGGGTTCTAAGCACATACTTTCTTCAAAATTGCTTCAGGCTTACCTCATCTTTACAACAATTATGCTTCATTCTTGTCTTGTAGATTAAACTTACAAAACCTCATCTCTTCGATTAACATATCGATTTTCTTGTGGCGAAGATCTACTCTGTCAATGAACTATTTCGGCTTTTAATCACGTTGCATGTAATTCATTATCTATTTTACAATGATAAACATCAAAACATTGTTATATGTTCATTTATGTTGGTTATATTATAACGTAGTGCTCAAGAAGAAATGGGTAATTGCATTGCATTCACCTACACAAATTTCAAAATCGACAGTTTACTCTATTCACAAGTCGTCACTGCACTTTGATTGCTCAATGATGAGTTGTGCAGATCAGTAGAATATTCAAATGGATTGCAATCACCACAAAAACAGTAGTGGGTGGATATCCCCTTAAGCGATCTTAACTCAGTGCATGCTGCTGTAACTATGGAATGTACACTACACTATACAGGTGCATTGTTTTGGAGGTGCTACGAGTAAAATGTAGGGGAGAGGGGGAAAATTTACCCTACAAATAAATGAAATCATCCAACACGTGGAAGTGTCATACTCCTTTCATGTACATGGTGTACAGTAATATTCTCCACTCATCCCTTGAAACTGTGATTATTTGCTATCATCAGTCTGCATAAATTCTTATGTAACTTTTCAAAACAGACCACAAATTTAAAAATAAACATTAAAATAAGTACCATGTCGAAACTAAAAGCCACTCTTTGTCATGACATTGATGGTAGCTTTCAAACCCCAGAAATCATTAACACTAACCAAGGAAACACCATACTGTAAGTGACATTTGTATCAGTACTACAGGTTGGGAGGAGGGGGAGCCCGAGGGGCATTCCGTGAAATTTCCTCATTGCCACCCAGAAAGAATGTTCAGCTGGTACACTATTACTCCTTTAAAGTCTTTGACCCTATCCACATCCACCTCCAGCAGTCTTCTGAAAACCTGGTGCTGCACTGCAGTGCAACAAATGCATTATTTATTTTAACAATTTTAATAATATAATGTTCAAGGGCTATGGACCCAAAACTCTTGATACAGTTCTTTCACAGAATGGAATCTTAAAAGACTTTATGCATTGCCATTGTCTAAAGCAAGCAATTGCACTGTGAACGTGGTTCAAGATAAATATAAATAGTCAGTCCATTTTTTTTTTTTTTTTTTTTGCAGCAGCAGCAGCAGGCCCTAATAATAGACCCAAAGGGTTGGCTATTTTAGTTCAACGTATCAAACACTTGCTGGGAAAATGAAAACAATCAAGGTCGTTACTGTGCTATTTTAACCCTCTCTCATTTTTTCCCTTTGTGCTTGCAAAACTTCTGTAACATTGTGCAGTTACTTCCTAAATTTCATATTTCGAAAAATGCACTTTAAAGGCTTTCGTATTTGAAAGCAACGCTACAGTACGTACTGAAATGTTGTATGTTTGAAAAGCTGCTCAGCATGGACAGATTGTATTGTGGTGGGTAGACATGAAATATTCATTTTTTCCTCTCAAATTGTCACTTTTTTGGCCCAGTGAAGAGCCAGAGTTATGAATGTTTTTTTCTTTCTGTTGGGTAATAAGAACTTGCATGTTGTATGGCATCTATACCAAACATTTTTCATGTTCATTAGAAATAATTTAAACCATCCAACATGTTCAAAAGTGTTTTAAAACGTTGTCACACAGTACAGTAGATTCTCCATCCTTTGTAGGGTCAGTTGGCGCATGCTAGTATAGGCTGCTAAGTTTCTGAACACTCAGACTGGTAGGCTCTCTAAAACAGTTTCAGAATTTCGCCGTGTGAAAAACAGTATCAATGCTTCCGTACAATGTTGTGCCTCGTGGAGAAGTATGCAACCTTCCTTCCATGTATGATTGCATATACAGGTCAACTAGCTTCCATAACACCGTTGAAATTACCAAACAGAATCACTATGCCCAGTTATGCTTCAAATTCTCCAAGCTAGAAGCTGTCTTGTATCTCAACCAACTTTTTAAATTCCTTGATAGTTTGCATGCCTTCCCAAAGCAGGGCATCTTCTTCAATAAAATGTTGTTAAAGGAAAAGAATGCCAGACATTATTGTAAGTTTTCTCAGAAGTTCTGGTGAAGGTGAACAGTCATGCCTCTGTATAATATATCAATCCATCTCACTTATTCGTTTATTCACCTTTAAAAGAAATAAGAATGCAAAAATGCACTCAACATTCAATGATTTCATTATTATTTACTACATACATAATGCACATTCCACCTCAACGTGAAGAGTAACCATCCTTCCCACCTGAAAGTAAGATGTTAACAAGCCTTTTGGGGTTGCAATTGACTCTGGGCTAAAGTGTGCTTGAGCACCCAAGGACTCAGAAAACATAACTTTGTGAAACAAATAAAATGAAAATATTAATTAAATTAAAAACAAGAGGGCAATCCACGGAGTTGCTTATCTCATCGCTAGCACACGCATTAAGCCATATAACTCACAGGAAGAATTTTCTCTCTTCCTTGTGACATAAGGCCTACACATAACTGCAGGGACCGCTGAGACGGGAGGCTAAGGGGCTTTAGCCCCCACACTTTTTCTGTCGTGGGTATTTTGGGCCGCAGTAAACTGCATTTATTTTATTGAACATACTGGGCGGCTTCGATTATTAACCCCCGCACTTCAAAATTGGCTCCCCGGTCTCTGAATAAGTGCACTTGAATATGAACGCGAAATGAGTGGTTTGAATTGAAGCTCATAGTCTATCCATATGTATGTCAGTTTCTATGGTATTTTCAAATTACTCACTTTAATATCAGCCTTTAATTTTTCACGCGCTCACAAAGTGAAAGCAACTACCAGCGCGTTCGTCGATGATAACCCAGAAGTACGTGTAAAGTATTCTAGATAAAAAGGCAGGCTAACTAATTTCTGCGCGTATACAATGCTTACGCAAGCTGCGTTGTTCTAACAATGACGTTTTCCGTAATGCGTGCCTATTATACGCACATCACCGAATAGAAAGGCGCGTATGTCAAATCCGCACTGCCGCCCTGGGGCCGGATTCACAAAGAACACGCACAAAAATTTGCGCAAGTCAGACTTACGATGCGTATCTTGCTTAGTCGGTATTCACGAAGAGAAAAGTTCTTAAATATTTTGCGTAACTTCACGCAAGCTTCAGAGTTGTCGTAAGTACAAAATAGCCATAGTAACACATACAGAAGTACGCGTTGTGCACACGGTTGTGTAGAGCATAGGACAGCGTGTGTAGCCACAGAAGACTGTGTGCGTCGTTTTAACAATAACAATCAATGTGATTGGCTCAAAATGTAACAAAGCAAGATTCAACCGCACACACGATTGGCTCTTGTGCATTTATAGTATTTACGCTGCGTATCTTTACGAACTACGTAAGTTGTTTTAGTGAATACCACTTAAGAAAGTACTTACGCGTTCGTAAATATTTTGACTAACGCAAGAACTTACGCAAATGTTAGTGAATCCCACCCCTGATATTTGCATCTCCATGCGCCCTTTTGTTGTGCAAAAATGACGAATTCAGTGCGCTTTACAGAAACTCTGTGCACACAATATGATATGAGGAAGGCACATTCATCATATGTGCGAAATTTCATGTATGTGGAATGTTTCCTTCTGGAGTTATACTTAAAATACTAAGAAAATGTGATTTTTCACAAAAATTGACCTTTGACCTTATTTCACGTGACCTTTGATCCCGGTCGCCATGGCAACCATATATTATGGTAGTATTAGGCAGGTTCATCATATGTGTGAAGTTTCATGTATGTGGAATGTTTCCTTCTGGAATTATATTAAAAAAAAACTAAGAAAATGTGATTTCTCACAAAAATTGATCTTTGACCTTGGTTGCCATGGCAACTAAAAAACTAAAAATACTAAAAAACCGTGAATTTTCCCAAAAATTGAATTTGACCTCTGACCTTTGCCCTTTTCTGCCGAAAGTCACGGAGACACAAGTTTACACTCTGGGGTACCTACCCACCAAATTTCAAAAGAATCGGTCCAACCCACAAGAAGGAGTTCATGGAACACTTTTTTGCTTAAAATGTTAATATCACATGACTTTTGACCTTGGTTGCCATGGCAACCAAATATTTTCGTAGTGCCAGACACTCTTATTATATGTGTGAAGTCTCATGTAAATGGGATGTTTTTTCTTGGAGTCATTATAAAAAGAGTGATTTTCACATAATTTGACCTTTGACCTCTGACCTTTGACCTTTACTTCCGGGAGTCAATGCAGAACTGGGGTTTAACCTAGGGCACCTTCCCACCAAATTTGAAGAAAATCGGATTTTCCGTTTTGGAGATATTAAGAAAACAAAATTGGACACACACACACTAACACACACACACCCTCACCCACACACACACACGGACACGTTTTGACCCCTCCCTCAGTTATGGACTTTTGGTCACCCTGGGGTACCCCACCATGGGTTAGGACTTTAGACCAGTAACTTGTGAAAATAACTGTTACCATGGCAACGGTTGTTATTTCTGCTGGCATTGCCGAATATAGCCCAACAGGTCAAGTGACTACAATATCTCATCCTCCTCACGGAGCGATGAGATAAAAATTAAACTTATTAGGTACTTAAAACACAGGCATAACAAGCATGGGGGAGGGGTTTGGGGACCAGTGCTTCACCCTATCTCAAATCAGGAAGAAAATCCCTTTTTCTTTTGTAAAGTCGGTGCAAAATGTAAAAAATACAATAGTTGTTCATAAAATTTGCAAAAAAAAGTTGCACCAGATTTCATCTAAGGACCTTAAATATTAAAAAAAAAAATTACCAAATGGGAGGGAGGCCCCTACCCTTACAACACTCCCCAGAATGCAAGTGTGTAACTGCTGTACATATCTAAAAAGCTTTCTATGCCTATGCCTAAAATGACTCAACTTTAAAGCTCTGAAACTATATTACGACACTTGTAGTGACATCTATGATAAACTCGATCGTCAAAAATATAATCACAGCTGTTTGGAAATGTTTGTAGGCTTGAACCTTGCATTAATTTTACAGCACTCAACAACATTCATCACCAGTGGGTAGTGCCAAATTAGCTCACTGCACTAAATGCACATCTATATAAGACTTTTTAATGACACGGATCAAAGAATAAAACTGCATATTATGTCTAGAGGTCATTCAAGAATGACCACTGCACTTCTGTGGCAGAGTATGCAGTACCACAACATACTAAGCACAAGACTCAGTAGGTCTGTCCTTGTGCAAGGTTGTTGTCATGACTGCTGGCAAAGCAGGTGCTGATTTTTCTTGAATTTAAGAACGGCAGTTTACAGCACCGACGCGTAGCTAGGGGGGCCTGGACCCACCAGATGTTTGCTAGCTACCCCCCCCCCCCGAAATGGTGTGTGTCCTAATAAAATTTGTAAGAATTAAGGACGGCAAGCAATGCCGTGACACCCTATTTGATACCTAGGTGGCTAGGCTCCCTAAAAATTCCATGCTAGCTACGCCCCTGTTACAGTATGGCTACTTTACAAGGCAATGCAATGATGCATATCAGTTTTTATTGCAGTAACTGCCCACATGTAAAGTGAAACTTTAAGCTGCATATTAAATGTTATAGCAATATATAAATATACAAAGTCTTGTGAGAAAGCTGCAGTTTCTCTGCTTTACAAAACGCGAATACAAAGTGTTTGTTGGTCATTCTAAAGTCATGGCTGATTGAGTTCAGTTGGTGGAAACTTTACCTTCAGTTCCTTTATTCAGTCATTGTGAGAATGTTACCAACCGTGACTCTAGAACGACCAGGATAAACACTTTATTGAATGTGTGCGTACTGTAAGGTAGACACACATAGACCTACAACAGAGCTACAGTATTAAAAACTTCCTTGAAGAGGAGTCCACAAAGGATTCAAAAAGCCTACAGATTACACAAAAGGCTTATCTATTTCACATGGCTTCCTGGATCATCCAAAACTCGCAAGGCACCCCATATAATGAACTATTCTATCCAAAGCGTTTTTAGATATTCTGATGAGCCCTCTTTTGGAAATGAAATTTCAACAAAATGTATACTTGTGGAAATTTCAACACAAAGTTAGAATAAAAAATCATTATCATAGCAAGGGAAAGGTGTGCTTTCATTTTGGGATAGCCAAGTTGGAAGCTATTGTTTAACTAAAACCAACAGGTAGGCCAAAAAACGTAACAACCTAGTTTGTTTGCCAAACTCTCGTGTTGTTCACTAAAATTCTGTATAATTAAGTATATGCCGGGATAGTCCGCAGTCTGCTGACCTAGTATTTGGGTCGTTTTGGGGCTTCCCATGCTAGGTCAGCAATATGCCCATTGGCAAAATTGGACCACCGCACCTTCAAAAATTTTAAATGGTCTCGATTTTTTGCAAATTCACGTATACTCCTATGTAAATTATCGCTACTGCCCCTTTGTATGTTTAAGACCCTTCATTCTAAGATTATTTGCACTTAGTGTCCAAAAAGAGACCAAAAAGTTTGATATACACAAACCATACTGTTTTGTTTTTAAAACATTCTATGAAACTGCTAAATCGTGTTACTAGGACGTTCATACTATTGTATGCTAAATAGCACGCATTGCTGTTTAATTGTGACATAGTCCATAGCTATGGTTACCTTGATACATGCACTACGCGTATGTAGCAACAATCATAGCAGAGACACACGCAGACGATGTTACTCTCACAGTAAGCAGGCGGGTCGCTCTGGGGCTTCCCATACTAGTTCAAGGAACAAAGTGTACGTGAGAACTAGACCCAGGTACTCTAGGCTAATGTTGGCCATAATTCAATACAGGCCTACTAAGCAACAACTTGTAGGCTAATACTTAAGACTGCAGCTTTGATACTCAAAGAGCTCCGATGAATGTGCACATTTTGGTAACTTTGCCTTCGTGAGTGAACGTTGTGATTTTAGACAAAGATCCCCCTCCCTCGTCAGAAAATATGTTTACCAAAATGGGCCAATACTTCTGTCTCCATACATCTACAGTTTAGCCCTTACCCATTACTTGGTTATATATGCTTACCGCGACATTTGCCTGCGTACAGGTACAGTACGAGATATAGCCACAACAACCGACTGCAAGTGCTGTACAGACTACAATGTACAGAGAAGTATGCTCAAGTATAATGCATGGCCTTGTACCGAATGTAGGCCTACGCGTACAAAACGTAACTGAAAAGTGTCTCACAGATGTTTTAAAATAAACAAAATTTCGATATGTACCTTCGAAAATACCTTTTTAGCTTGGTGGATTCCATTCTTTTAGTTTATCGCCCACGAAGCCTTCATATTTTGTTCGAAATTGTTGCGGTAATGACTGGGTTGTTCGCGGTTACTTTGTCGAATATTGCGAGATAGTTAGAGCTCATCATCATAATTTACAATGACGGGACGAATCAGCAAATCAGAAACAAGCATACCCAGTTATTGGTAAAGTGAACTTCGTTGCGTACCAGATTTTTGTTGACTTTAGTCTATTACATCATGATTATTAACCAGGACTGTGGTGAAAGTCACCAGAATAATGTTACCAAAGGCTTAACCAGGAAATTTTCACCAAACAGTTTTTAGAATGTAAGATGCTAGTATTGTAGAAAAAAGGTACCTGAAATCCAGCCTCCCATCTGCCCGGCTGCTACTTGTTTTGCCCTTCTTGTTTCTCTCCTTCTTCTCGCTTCTTCCCCATTTTTTCCTTCTATTGGCCTACTGATAGACAATTTTGTTGTCTTACCCTTACACGCTATCACATTGTCATTACGACATGAGTTGTCGTAAGCCTACATACATTTTTCTCGTCCCTGAGCCCCCACCCCCACCCCCGCCACACACACATACCTATAAGTTGCACACACGAGCGCGTGCGGGTGCTTTTTTCTTTGTTCTTTCCTTCTTTTTTCTCTTACTGTCTCCTAAATTCATTTATACCTAGTATCTTAAACTGGAAGTTTGCTAGAATAGCAGGGTTACATTTGGCCACTACAAATATTTTAACATTTCTTTCAGTATTTCATTTGCTCTGGTTGTAGAACAACAGCCTTTTGAAGTTTTACTTTGGATAATATGCATAATGACACATCAGCCTACATCCGGTTTCACTCTTGGAGGTAAGGTAACTTGGGTGGGACATTATGCAGTGACAATAAGCTACGTAAGGCCAAAGATGACTAAGTTATGCTAATAGTAACGCGACGTAACTTTACTATATACACACGTAATACATTAAAGTGCAACTTGATTCCTACATCAAAGATTAGATTTCGTTACAAAGTCACAAGGAGTGCATGCTATTATATCTATATAAAACTTCATCACTATTCGGGAAAAATAGGTCCGCTTTGGGCAGCGCGTATGGCAGAAGTCACTTGAGTAGGATGTCCCATTAGTAGTGCCTATCATGCCGGCCCCCCCCCCCCCCTCAGGAGGCCGATCGGCCTCCAATGTAGAGGCCGACACCCCCGTTTTTCGGGACCCCCTTGGGCTGCCGCAGCCCCGATGGAACTCGCCTCCACTGGCGTCCTGGAAGCTTGAAACATGCTACCACACGTTGCATGGCGTAATTTTTTTATTTTTATGGAAAGGTTTTGACCATGTGACTGACAAGAGTATATGTAGACGCGATGGGTGAAATAGAGAAAATCGCACGGGAACTTGGAAGGGATTTTGTAAATGGTAAATGTAAGCCCCAAACGTCACCTTACACCGAAACCCTTTACCGTGTGGGGAAAGAAATTCACGAAAAGTTCGAGACGGCTTAAATGAAATGATAAACCATGTTCACACATGTGACAAAGAAAGTATCAAAGCTACATTGGACGCAATGTTTGAAGACGGATTATTCAGTTGGGGTCGAATCGTGATGGCTTATGTATTTATCAGAAAATGCGCCCAACGAAGTCGCGAACAAGGCAAGGATAACATACAAGTGAACAACTCGCACAGTTTGTACACAGTGGATCGAACAACGAGAAGGTTGGGTAAGTATACTTCCATAATAATATAGGCTAAAGTCTACATCTAGGAAAACGCACTTAACTTGTTACTTTTGTTGTCGGGTTTAACATGATGACTATTGTCAAACAATTATGAAGAACACACACAATAGCAGAGCAACTGCGATCAAGCGGATGGTGATAGCCGTCGTTACCATGACTCTTGCTTACAAATGGATGCATTTGCCGTGACAAGAGAAACATATATAGGTGAGTGTGTATGGATATGAGAATGACCAATACAAAATATCAACAATAACGTACCCCACGTGAGACGTAGAAAACGAGTATAGAGCCTATTCCGAAAAGAAAAACCAGCAGGCCAGTGTCTACAAAGGATACCAGCAAGTCGCCTGATATCAGCATGCTAGTTTTACGCACAATGTTTTTGCAGAAGGAAAATGCACTGACACGCTATAATTACAGTATAAGTTTTTACTAATAGCAAACATGAGTACACTACTTACACACAAAATAACACAAAAGGAATATGCACTGACCAGGAAGTGTCATCCGGATGTTATTATCTCCCTGCACTGACTTCCTATATATGTACAGTATAAGCTTTGGCCTCCCTTACAAGCACCTTGATTACGTAACCGGTTTGGTTTCAGTAAAAGTCACAACTAGCAAAAGTCACGACATTGACCGAATAAATTATTTTCCGAAGCTAAGATTGTTAACAGGCTAGCAAATTCAAAACCTCTTGGCACCATGACCTGAGAAACATAAGAGCTTTTAAATAGAAAAGGAATTTATTTTCGAAGATTCTATTGTTAACAAATCGTAAAGGCCAATGA
>CM055980.1:0-17500 GCA_029531755.1 Holothuria leucospilota
ATACAATAAAATTTTAATGAGAACTGTGCAATACAAACTTAATTCACTCGAGAAGATGTATGAATATATAGCAAAGTGATTAAAACTTATTATGAAATACAAATAATTATTATAAAACATTGCAGTCATGGAACTTGCATAAAATATTAGTTCATTAGAAAAATCCGCCCCTTGAAACTGGGCGTCAGGACTTGGCCGATTTTTTAAGGATAGAAAACCGCAAATAACTAATTTAGTGACTGAATCCTATTCTAGTCACATCATACGTGGAAATACAAATCGATCCTTAGAAAGTTCTGAAGATAGATTCCCAGTATCTTAAGGTTAACCTAAAAATATGTCACTACACTGCTGCGGATTCGGATATCAAGGTCAAAGTGTAAATATCCAGGGTTCAATCCGACGAAATCTGCAATGTGAGTGAGAGTATTAGCAATTAAAGAGATTTTTAATAATGTATAACACCTCTAAAGTAGGGTCCTAATTTGATAACGTGACAAAAATAGTACGACTTACATAGTGTACAATATAACGCAAATTATGGGTACCAACTTCAGACTGATAGTACCAATTTGCCTATCTTTCAAATACTGCATGCACACACTAGAAAAAACAATCCTTGACGATAGTTGAAAAACGATATTTGACAGTGTTGAAGGTTTTCCGCCATTTTCTAACAAAATGCAATAAATGAATACAATTGCCATATCCGACAGCTATGTGAAGTTCAGATCAGCTATTCAATAACTCATATGTGAAGAAAGTCATGACTCCTGGCCTCAAAACACAGGAAATAACAATCAGGTATTTCCTAAATAAGATAAAAATCTAGATACACAAACTGTTGGCACTTGCAAGTCAGGTTTAAATTGAAATAATTCCACATCGGTTTAGTCAGTGTTTTACCAATCAGAGAGAAGGGTTCTCGATAGTGGATGGCTAGAGGTGATGGAATGTATAGAATACATCAGGGGCGGATCCAAGGGGGGGGGGGGTTTAGGGGTTTAAACCCCCCCCCCTTTGATTTTCGAGGATTTTTTTTTTCATTTTGTATAATATATTGTTTATTTTCCCCGGTATGTTTTGAAGGTTATTTTCAGTTACAACAATGCAATTAACATGCCATAATTATAAGTTTGCTGCACAGCGTATTTTTCCTTCTATCGTCCCGATTCTCTCTCATTCAAAATCCTTATAGAGTCAGTGAGTCCTTCAAGAGGAGGTCCAGCTCCAATCTTGGTTCCCATATGCAATGAAATCGCATCCAGTAGTGCCTTACTCTGTTTTACAAAATGGGAACGCGACTCCACATTTTCGCTTGTACTCTCGCTGAAAAATTCAAATATTGTGTTAACTGAAAGTGATTGTCTTTGAATTTGAATCACTTAATATAATCAGAAATCGAGAAGGCTAATCATACTTTGGACATCCGTTGGATGTAAAGACGTTCAGGGAAAATTAGACTGTTCAGTTGGAACGTACATCTAAAGAAGTTACCATTGTTCTGGAAGGGATTATAATCCAAAATTCGCTTATATAATGAATCCCTTTCATTTGTTACAAAAGATATATTCCTTTTTTATCCAAGAGTACGTTATGACCAAGATCACGTTTAAACATTATTCCATGCAAAAGAGTGGTGTTTGACTGGAGTTTTTTGCACATGGGAAGCGCCAGTGACCTGTAGGCGGTATTTTAGCATATTTTCCTTCGTGCCTCTAGACGACATGGTTGTATGTACAGCAAGGGAGGGTATCAAAAAAACGTAATGTTTCCATGGAAATGACAAGCATACAAAACATGAAACATGAAGATGGCCAAGTATAGATTGCAAGGTCTGAGAAGGGTCAATTTTTCTTGGTTCACGCCACGCAGTGATGGCGCCAGGTGGGGGACAGGGGGGCCATGGTCCCCGTCGGGGAAGTTTTACAGTTTTTATTTTTACAGTTTTTTACAGTCGGGGAGTCTTAGTCGATACGGTAAAGTGTGTAGTCCCCAACGGCGACAAGTCGCCCCGACGGTTTACCTGTTTTTTGCTCTCAAGAGCAGTGACGCCGGCACGGGGGGGCATAGGGGGGCGCTTACCCCCAATCGATTTCAGAAAATTTTGTTTGAAAATTTTAAAATGATCTCAAGAGGCGTTTAAGCTATTGATTTCCGTAGGGGTTAGGGTGAGGTGTGTTTTCAGCCGAGTGATGGATCTGTGGTTATCAATTTCAATCACAAATGGTTCTCAAACTATCAGAATTATCCCAAATCTTTCACAAACTATTAAAATTTTCGCGCGCTTCGCGCGCTCCAAACCTTACCTCAGTGATATCCTTATTGTCAATAATTTCCTGTAGCAACTCCCGTAGAAGCACAGTAACAAAAGTTGAAGGCTGTTTACGAATTCTCAGTAAAGGATTGGCTTTGTGATTGGCATATAGGTTTGTTGAGGCATTGAAAGTGTTTCGATGCAGAGGATCATGAATGCAGGTTTTGTCATTGTAATCTTATTTAATGAAAAATTTCGGCGCGCTTCGCGCGCATTCGTCACGGTTTGCACCCCATCTTATGCCCATTATTAAGGTTATAATACATGCAACTATTCTGATCACACTTTTCCGAGAAACATAAGTACATCTCCAACCTCTGTAGGCCTACGGGATCTTTCAGTCTAATTTGTAGCATGATCTGGAAGGTTGAAAGTACGTATTTGCCGTCGGTTATACATTTTTTCAAATGCAGCCATTACCGGTAGGCCTATACATGGCGATTGTTAATACACTTACGACGAAAAAGCATTTTGAAATGCGCTTTTTAGTCCTACACCCCTTTTGCTAGAAGGTGTTCGTCTGGGTTTTCGTTCAAACTAAGTAAACATACGACAGTTGCAAAGTGCTCGGCATCATACTCTATAGTACCATTTGGATGTCAGGTAATAAGCATCATGTCAGTGCCCCATTTTATATAATTAATCCAGAGCTTCCAGGAGGCCCTATACCACTGCCTGCCTCCCTTAGAAATACCCTTTCATAATGCACAATGAAGCAAAGGAAAATTTTCGTAACAGTCCAAGAATGTTTCCGTGGACTCAACGCACGTATTTTTAAGTAAAAACTTTCCCCGAATAGAAGGCTTTAATAAAAGTAGCTAAAAGTGGGACTTCAGGAGGTTTGCTGACAACATACCCTTCTGTTGGACAACATACTCTCCTCTTTCACCTTACCAAAAATTAGAATTCACTAATGTCTGGATATTTTCCAGCCATATATGATCAGTTCCAAACGTATCCCAAAGATAGCACCATTTTGCATCTAAGCAACCTTAAATTAACAAAATTTTCTCAAAGGGGAGGGGGACACCCCCTTCCCTTAGACCCCTCACCCAGGTCAGCACCTTTATGAAGTGACAAAGGAAAGATTATCACTGCTGTATACTATCGCAGGGACGTATACTCTCCTCTTTCACCTAACCATACTCTCCTCTTTTGCTTAACCAAAACTTAGAATTCATTTAAATTATGGATATTTTCCAGCCATATATGATCAGTTCAAAAAATATCCCAAAGATAGCACCATTTTGCATCTAAGCAACCTTAAATTAACAAAATTTTTTCAAAGGGGAGGGGGTGTACACCCCTCCTCTTAGACCCCTCACCCAGGTCAGCACCTTTATGAAGTGACAAAGGAAAGATTATCACTGCTGTATACTATCGCAGGTGCCCATAAATAGGTACAATTTATGCAGACCTGGGGGAAAACTGAGGTGGCATTTGGACGTCATCTGTGGTGCCCCCCCCCCATCACCAAATCCTGGTGGCGCCACTGCTCAAGAGGACAATTTCCCTTAAAAGAACCCAAAATTTTCGGCGCGCTAGGCGCGCGGTAGAGTCACTCCAGTTTCTTCAGTACTTCCATTCTACATTGCTAGATAGCACAAGACCTGTCAAACTTAACAAGTAACATGTAGGTAGAGTACACAGTTTATGTAGAGATCGTTAATTCCATCCCATATCGCAAAGTCTACTTGCTGTTGTCTTGTGTGTGTCATGCGGTACGGTCAGTTGGGGAGCGACTCAAGGAGCAAAATTTGGGTATTTCATAGGGTAGTCCAGGTGGTTTCGATAACGTTATCCCTGATATGGTCTACAACCCCTACAGTTTTTCTTTTTTCTTTTTGTTCTTAATGATTATATATATTTTTTGTGCAAAAAAAAAATTTTCGTGCGCTTCGCCCGCTTTGAAATTTTACGTTTCAGATTCAAAAGTAGACTGTCAGTGCGCAACTCGGCTCATGAAGTATTCAGTGATATTATGCGAAATATGCCCTGCAATGACTTGGAATATTTAGGCTCCTTCATATCCCCTCCTTACCACCCCCTCGACATAGGGGCTGTCGGAACTTCGGGTCACTGGATGATCCGGCCCCCTGTCGGGAAAATGCTGTCGGTACCGACCTGGTCGGTTTACTTATTTTGGCTTTCAAAAGGGTCATTTCTGCGATAAAATCCAAAATTTTTGGTCAACTTTGCCCACTCTTCCTCAGTTCCGTTACTAATAGCTAAATATAGTACAAACCCTTTCCACCTTTTCAAGTAACTTAATAGAAGTAGAACACATGGATTTATGTAAATGTCGGTCATTTCATTTTTTTTTTTTTTTTTTTTTGCTAAACCTAGTTAATGTTCTCTTGTGTCTGTCGTGCGGTACTGCTAGTGACTCGAAGAGGGGAGTTCAGCGCAGGTTATGCCCGATGTGGCCCAACTGCCTTGGCAATTGACCCATATATATATGCTTCAAATAAGTACAGATTCTTTTTAGTGTAGGCCTATCCAAAAAATTTCGCGCTCTTCGCGCGCTTTGAAATTTCACAGTTCAGATTCTAGGAAAAACGATAAATCAGGGCGGAAATATATATCTCTAGCATATACAAATATTATGAAATATATGCCCCGCAATGTTATAATCTAATACGCAAGTTTTCTTCAAATCCTTCCTCACCAGTTCATCGACGACAGTCATGGCTGTCGGGGCTTCGGGTCGCTGGCCCGCCGTCGGGGAGTCTGCCCCCCCCCCCCGTCGGGCAAATCCTGGCACCACCCCTGGCGCCGCGCCAACCGATGGTCGCGCTCCGCTTAGATAACGAGACAACCTAAAATCCCATGCATGCAATTAAGCCTACCAGTTTAATTTTAAGGCCCCACACCAAAATACTTTCAGAAGATTTCAAAAAGAGAAACCAAGTTTTCTTTATTGAGCACAAGCGAGCAACTTCGAGTGAGTCACTGTGAGTGCCTAGAGAGAGCACAACAAATGACTGAATGCTTCGAACTCCTGACGCCCAAGATCGTGATCGGGCTGTATAGCATGCATCTCTCATAAGGAGGGAGACAACTTTCTGGCAGGAAATTTATCATAAAATTTATGACACTGGGAATTTCAATGAAAGCTTGTTTTTATACCGATCAAAGAGCCTAGGAAACGCGTGGGAAATGCCATTTCCTGCAATCTGGGGGTCTTCTGGACCAAAACTTTTCTCTGTACGCTTCGCGCCAACTTATGGTGGCGCTCCGCTTAGATAGTAACTATATCGCAACCCCCCCCCCCCTTTTAGTCAAAACCTGCATCCGCCCCTGTACATGAACGTGTTCATAGCTCTGTTTAATGATAAACAAGTTTAAAATTCAAGCCTTTTTACCCTTTGTCCTCTCCATTTGAACTACCATGTCACTAGTGCTTGCCTTAGTGAAGTCACGCAGTTGCTAACTGATCGCCACCCCCACCACGAAAGTAGAAAGCAACAAAACACATCGCCATCATCTCAGATTGAAGGCCTTTTTGTAGTTGGGGTTTGGTTCATTCTCAACGGCAAGTACCATATACAACCAACAAACGTTGCATCTGATAGATATTGACCGTCTGTGATGAAAGAAATGGAACAAAATGGAAACACCACAAAAAGTAAAACAAGACTGATTCTTCCGCTACTATGTTTCTGTTCTGTATTGTCTCCTAGTGATATTCAAAATTGCATAAACAAAGAAACAGACAACAAGCTGCTAGGAATCGAGATTCACTTAACACACAATCAATCTTATTTGTACTATGAAAGACAAATTGCAACAGTGTTAATGTGATGGCAGTATTACTGTTTGGATATTCGAAGGATTTGTGGACAACAATTTGAATTGAACTATAACATTAGATTCCATTTTAAATGATATAATGTCGCAAGAAGTGACAATGTTTGCTAAAAAATCTCAGAATTATAATCACATGCTTAAAACATGAGATAAGTAACATTTGAAAAATTTTACATTATGGTACCGTAGTAACTGTAGTTATTTGTGCGCGACAAATGCAGTTCCATGAAGTTTGAATTAGTCTTAATCGCCCGTTCCACTTGTTGTCGATGTGTCTCACTGCTAATTTCATTTATGAGCCTAAAATATTAAAAGAAAGTGAACGAAACACCTAATGCGCCTGAAGTGATATAAATTAAGTTGCGTCTTACTGTTTACTGTGTAGTACTGCGGATTACCCATACTACGTTACGCATTTCTTTTTGTTGCAGTACATGAAAAGAACTAAATTTTAATCAGTGTACAAGAGGCATTAATGCAAAGAGATATAAAAATGATGCGGACCTAGGAATAGAAGTGAAGTAAACAGGGAGAGGAACAATGACAAAGTTTGAAATAGTTGCACGTCACTTTATTGCTGACAGCATGTGTTGACAGAAATTTGAGATTTGCATCTTATGTGAAGAGTTGACTTTCAAGACAAGTTTAATTATATTAACTTTCTTAAAAGTAAAGAAGTTAAAATTTAATTTGTTAAAGAAAATCAAGATATTTCCAGGAACTTCATTATCACCAACTATAAATGTTTAGGTTCGATTGAATGTCGAAGTCTTATTGAAAACCAGTTTTAACGTGTCTCAGATTATTGGTGTCGTATGATCTGTTATGGGAACCCTTGCCTATGGACAATAAAAGTCAGCTAGGTATATCTCTAAAAGCCGAATCGTAAAAAGGTATGTGTTATTTTCGACATGTAAAAGAAGTTGGTGGATCTTGTGAGATGGCCACAAAACGACTAAAAAATTTATGGCAAGGACTGTAATCCAGTTTATTTTCTACTATGAAACTTACTGTAAATTATCCCCGAAATTATGAACTAGAGAGAAAATTCGGTCACCGATGGGGAAATTGCACTTTGTCGTCCACGGAAATCAGTCAAACTTAGTCGCACAACCAAAATGTAAATGTGCAGTTTGTGCACCTCCTGTTTGGCTTCATGCTGACTGTTCGTAACCGAAACCACAAAAAATTCTTTCGGAGGCGGGGGAGTTGCAAGGAGGACATGACTTTTATGGGTAGAAAGAGGCGGATCACTCCACCTTACGAAATTGAAGATGCTTTTCTATCTTAAAAATTTGTTTGCTACATCGCACTTGCTCTACGCCATTCTTTCTATATAAAGAATAAATCCTGGTTTCACCCAATTCACTGAAGTACCAATATTGCAATATTTTCACATTTGAAAATTAGGACTGAGTTGTATTTACAAGTCTTGTAAGGTTTCCCTTAGCAACTGTTAAACAGTTTTCTTCATCCAAATTCTCCTTTAAACTTCTCGGATGTCTTTATTTTAGTTGTTTCCTGTTGATGTAAAGGGGCAGTCACGGCCGCCGACCATTGCAAAGTGTAACTAGTGCTTGAAGTTGACGTCACACTACTCGTTTGGAAACGTGAGAACATACGAAACCGCAGACAGGCCACCCATCAACTATCTCAATTGTCAATTCAGAATATATGTAGTTCATACACCTTTGCAAGATATTCACAAAACTATACAATGTTGCAAAAAAGAAACCGTAATATTCTCGCCTCTACCAGTATTCTACGCCAGGGGTCTCCAAACTTTTTTGCTTGGTGGCCCCAACTTTCTACTCCGGAATCTTGGTGGCCCTCGAATTGACGGGTGGTGAGAGGAGTTTGATTTGACTTGGTTATGCAGTGTTAATAACTTGAAGTAGATCACTGGTTCTTAGATTAGAATCACTCCCATTGCTTATTTTTAATGAGAAATTTGGCAATTATTTTTTGCGACCCTCCGAAATATTTTCGCGACCCTCAAAAGGGTCGCGACCCCTAGTTTGCTGACCCCTGTTCTACGCTCCCCCGTTTTTTATGCGTCCCCTGTTCTGTTGCGTGAATCTTTCATTTATTTAGGCGTCCATAACTGCAGGTAAATGAGGGTTCTGCATCCCAACGTTGATCAAGTTACGGCCTGAAAGGCTACAGTTAAACCACATTGCTTGTATCGAGAAAACGATCATACCACACACATGCAGTTTTGGTATCTCATTCCACATTATTCGACGAGAGTTCATGCGACTACCTACATGTCGTGCACTTTCTCACGAGTAGCAAACACTTTAAGCCTACCGCATGTTTACTTTTCGATGTCGAGACACCGCTTTTCATTTCTTTGAGAATAAATCATATTCGCTTACCGTATTGGTGCAAAAGACAGTGGGGCAAAAGTCACAAGAATAAAAATATGTGTTTTTGCGTCTTTAGAAGACAGTGGAATAATTTAGCAAGTACAATTATTTTCTTCCCTTTTACAATTTCGTCTTAGTGAATGTTATATTACCTTAATTTCTATAATGACCAACAATAATGGGGAGAACGTGTAAGTGGAAGTACTCTGAACATTAAATTAACGATATAGGATGACGGATGTAATCTATCGATATTATTCCCAGAAATGATGTCATCTATCATAATTCACTGGATACATACTTAGGTTATTCTGTCTTTGTATAGAGTTGACTCGAATTATATCAAATGATTTATGTCACTCGTAGGTAGAATTCACAGAAGCTTCTTAGACGCAGTAAGACAGAAAAATAAAATGCATCAACAGTGATGAGGATTGTTGGTATATAACCCATGCTAGTACTTGGGTTATGACCGCAAACGTGAGACTTTCATTAAACCTCCAATACTATTCCATTTGTTTCAATGAATTCCCAATTTATTGTGCGTTGAACCCATGTGTATATGAATCATAAACACTTTACGTTTTCATGCAAGCAGTTTTAGGCCTAATCATGCCGCACTATGAGAAAATGCTAACGACTGCTGTTATTGAGATGTGAAAAATGATCCAATCTGAAAGTTTCAAATGAGGAAGGATTTAAAACTGAACAAGCAACAGCAAATATGAATATTGTTAATCAGTGGCTCTTAAAGGAATTTTTAGGTGGGGGCGTTCTTGAAAAGTTGGCCAGGGACCTCAACGCGTGCTTTTACACGGAATACACGAACAAAAGCAACAAACACACGAAACATTTGTGAGGATAGCGACCTGTTTTCACATCGATTAAGCAATAAAAGAGGAAATATCTTGCATCATTTTTACAGTGTCAATTAGGAGCGCGCATGTTTTGCACAAGTCCTGTTTCCGAAACCGTTTTTAGTTCAAGAGTTAGGTCTATTATCGATAAAAGATAATTTTGGAGGAGTTGAAGCAAACCGATCAAGTCCTAACAATTCTCAATGAAATAAAATTGCTTTGCATTTCTTTGATTTTCTGATCAATTTTACATTGAAAGAATTTTAAAATGATAGATTTCCTCATCATTTCTGAAAGTTGATATCTATGGGGAGAAGCGTTCAAAAGACTGGTCGTATTTAACAAAACAATGGAAACAAATGTTAAGGACCCCAAAAGTCACGTTTTGCCCCAGTTATTGCTCTCTGACACAGTGACGTCATGTCTTTACCTTTAACGACTATCTGACATCACAATAGGCCCACTGCTTTATCCCTTTTTGGAAAGGCGTTATCATTTCGTACGAAACTGTTTGGACCGTCGTACGTTTCAAAATTATTGTAAAATTAAAACGAAAAACAACACCATCATTATGTTTTACAAATTTCATGGTATCTACATCGAGGTGATTACTTTTCACATCAGCAAACCGATGTAGTAACACCTTAGGCGTGAATCACTTGCTATCAACGATATCATCGTTTGCACAGGCCAACATTAATATTTAAAGTGTACCTAAAGGGTACCTAAAGTCTAGAATTACAACAAGCTGTATTTTAAACGTCGGAAAATGAATCTTATTCATCCAACTCCCATATTCATAGCTTGTTCTGTTGCTGAGATGTAAAATATTGAAGTATTGCGCAATAATTTGTGATGTCCTTCTTGTACAACTCACATTACCTGTTGTTTCCTTTTGAAACGTAAATGTTTGTGTGACCTTGAAAACGTCCTGTTTCCTTGCTTAGCATGTTGTACGGAGAGATCGAGATTGTGTGGTCAAGTCCCCCAACGATAGCAAGAAAATGATCACATTTTGGCACAAGGTGCAGTGACTTCAGAAGAATCAAAGAAAAACAAAAAGGGCAATTTGAGTAGTAAGAATGACATCACAAATTATTGCGTTAATCTACCATTTTAAATTGAGTGAATAAACTTCAACATTTTATATCTCACCTCAGAAAATATCCTGTGAAAATGGGAGATGGGCTATTTAGATTCATTTTTCAAGCTTCGTAATATATGTCTTTGAAATTTTACACTTTATGTACACTTTAAATCATTCATTAAATTAAAATTTTATAAGCCTTTAATAGATACTATATTGATAGGCAGAATAAATACATTTCAAACAATGTTAAGCAAATCTACCATTATCATTATTTATTATATATGTATATTATATATTTTATATATATATATATACAATTTTTCAAATTTTTCATTCCAGTGATGTATCACACGATCATCTCTCTCAGGGTTGCATATCTTTTTGTTTGATTGTCACTTCATGCCACCGTTCTTAATAACAATGTATCGACAAAGCAAAACTCCATCAATAAATAAAACATGTCGACGTCCAACCAACACAGAAATCAGGTTCCTATAGTAAGTCTGTCAAAGATATGTTGTCTACGAATTGATCCAAATTGCAGACTTGTCATCAGTGGCCACATGCAATTACAGAATGGGATAAGAGTCCGATTCTCCATAAAGATAGAAGGCTCAAACTCGTATAAGTTGATTTTATTCAAATATACAAAAGGAAGTGTTAATTTTTTGCCTCGTGCATGGTGTGAGATCGTATAACAGAATGGAAAATTAGCTTCCCTTACATTTGCCCTCCAAATCTAATGTTAAAGTTCAATTTTTTACCTACTCTCTAAATGTTAAAGAGTGAATTTCACTCTTCGACGATTGCCTACAGTGACCACTCTTTCTTCGAGTGAAAATTTCACTCTGCTGGGAGTGGTAATTCTCTCAGAATGGAATTCCACTAATTCCATATAGAGAGTAATGTTCAACGGTACAACACACAAATACACAGATTATTTGCGGAGTATGACATACGCTGGCCCTTAACGAACAGGAAGTTTCATCATAAAGAAAGCAAGAAAAGTGTGTTGGTGATTGAATCATAGTTCCTTTAAAAGTTGGTGGCCACAGTAATAGAAAGAAAGATAACCTCACTTGTGTCCTCCTTACATCTTTTGACTCAACAAGCGGAGAGTTCCGTTCCGAACAAGTACAGCAATTGTCATAAAATGAAGATCCAAAACACAAAATCTTTTCAATAATTATACTAAAAAAAGTTACACTACATATTACTTCTATGTGACTGTGCCATACTTTTGCATGTGAGTATTGCATTGTATGGCCTGTCAATTTTTTATATGTGAGTACTGCATTTAATGCATTGCTTTGTTTGCAGTGCATTTGTTGTACTTATTTGTATTGCTTTTTTTTTACTGTCGCTACTTGCTGAAATGAAGTCATACAGACTTCTATTGGTCAATAAAGGTGTTATAAACAGTCACCGCCTACTTACTGCACCATTCACAATCTAGACAATGCATTCAGTCACACTCGCTGCTCGTGCGAATTGGCAGGACCATTCCTAAATTTCAAGAAAAGCAGAGGAATGTTGTTAACGATGGGTGAGCTGCCTAGCAGTTTTGTAAACTATACGATCTGTTGCCGCTTTTGACGCATCTTCCCTGACACGCGCTCATAATACGATTTTTTGCTTTGACACTTTCGATTTGGACAGATGGGCTATCGCGCAGCTATTAATTTTGGGAACTCAAATGGTCGTTTCTGGCATATAGAACGCAATTTTAGTGCCTAAAAACATTAGTGTCGTTTCAAGTTGATCCAAAGGTTATTTACCATTGACAAATTACTTTGGTTGTGTTAATGCCCCCTTTAGTAACTTCTGTACGGAACTGTCATTTATTTGTTAGAGTTGGCTGTAATCGCTTCGAGTCCGAATCCGGCTGAGCCAATTTCAATTCCGGGATCTCCCCCCCCCCCATTCAGGGTTCAGTTAAAACGGACTCGATCATGGGGTTTTTTATTTTTTAAAAGGGAATTTCCCCAAAAGTTTCCCGGGCAAAAAAGTTACCCAAAATTTTTTAAATTTTTGGGGAAAATTTCTTTAAAAACTTTTTTGGTAGATTGATAAAAAAAATTTTGGGGGATTTTTTTTAAATTTTTTGGTTTTTTTAAAACTTTTTTTGCTAATTTTAAAAGGGGGTTTTTTTGGGGTTTATTTTCCCCCTTTTTGATAAATTTAAAAATTCAGTCTTAAAATAAATTTTTAAAAAAGACGGGTTTTTTAAATTAAAAGGGGGCCCCCTTAATTTTTTTTTGGGGGCCTTTGAACCTTTTTTAAAAAAAACCCCTTTTCCCTTTGAAAAGGGGGGGTAAACCGGGTTTTTGGGGGGAAAAAGGGTCAAAAAAAAAAATTTCCCAAAAAAAAGTTTTGGGGTTAAAATCCCAAAAAAAATTTTGGGAAAATTTTTTTTTGGGGGGGGTTTTTAAAAACCCTTTTTTTTTTTGGGAAAAAAAGGGATTCCCATGAAAAAGGGGGTTTTTTAAAAGGGCCCCCCAAAAAAAAAAAAATTTCCCCTGGAAAAAAGGCACCCTTTTTTTTTTTTTTTTAAAAAAATTTTTTAAAAAAAGGCCCCTTTAACCAAAAAGGGAAATTTTTTTTTAAAAAGGAAAAAAACATTTTCAAAAAAAAACCCCGATTTTTAAAAGGGAAAATTTCGGGAACCAAAAAATTTTTAAAATTTTTTTTTTAAAAAAGGGTTAAAATTGGGGACTTTATTTCTTTTTGGGTTTTTGTTTTCCCCGTTTTTTTAAAAAGAAAACCCCTAAATAAAAAAATTTTTCCTAAAAATCCCCTTTCCCTTAAAAAATTTTTAATTTTTCCCTTTTTAAATTTTTTTTTTTAATTTTATTTTGGGTTTTTTTTAAAGGGAAAAATTTTCTTTTTTATTTTTTTAAAAAAAAAATGTTTTTCCTTTTTTGAAAAATGTTTCCTCAAATTCTAACCGGAAAATTTGTCATCTTCTTGTTTCCCAGAATTGTGCCCTTAAGTGTAAATAAAAGGATCCAAATAAAACAATTTTATTTTAAAAAACAAATTAACCAAAATTTAGTCATAAATTAAAAAAACACCGGCTGCTTTTAAGCGATTGGTAATCAAAAAATTTCGAGCCAAAAATCAAATTAATTACCAGAAACCAAATTTGCCCCATGTTTTTTTGATTCCTTAGGGAAAGGACAAAGAATTCTTAATAGTGGGCCCAGGGATTAACAAATTTTTTGTCCATCAAACCATTTCAAATGAGGACAAAGGGGGAAGGTTTGCGGCTTTGGACGGGGAAGAATTTTAATTAAATTTAAGTGGGGTTATACAGAACTCCATTTTAAATCAAATAATTTTTTTTCATTTGGCACCTTTAGGCCTGTTTTGAATGGTAAACCTAAATTGGATTATTTAGATTTAATTATTATTATTTTTTTCATAAAATTTTTAAATGGATTGGTGGGATTAACCAAAAAAACCGAAAAAAGGACCGGAAAGGGACAAAAAGTAAATTTCAAAAAAGAAATTAACATAACTACAAAAAAAATTAATAAAAATGGGAAAAAAAAAATTCAAAAAATAGCCCAATTTTGTATAAGTTTTTAAAAACAAAGCAATGGAAAATATATGAAAAAAAGAAAAAATGCCCTGGAAGATAATTTCAAAATTTTAAAGGAGAAGGCTAAAAATTTCCCGAATAAAACTCGCATTAATTTCGGGGGCTTTTATTACAATTGGTTGCAGTTCAAATTTATTCAATTTTCCCCCGTTTTTTGGTAATTGTTATCCTTTTTTAAAAAATTTGTGCTTTTAATCCAAATAATGAAGGTGGGGTCACGAATTATAAAAATTTTTTGGGGCCCCCAATTAACAAGTTTTAAAAATTAGGTCCTTACTTTGGCTTTCTTCCTAGATTTTCTAATTTCAACTCGAATGAAAACACTAGTTTTGTTAAAAGGGAAAAAAAAAGACCTTAACTTCCAACTTGATCACTTTTAAGTCCAAAAAAAAAATTAAAAAACTAATTTGTTTGTTGGGGAAAATGGTTTGACAAAGGGCACTTTGTAGAATTTAAAAAATTTATGTTTTTTAAAATTTGGGAAAACCTGAAATCGACAACAAGATTTTAAGTTCACCCGAATTTATTTAAAGGGGTTGGTACGAAAACAAAATTACAAAAATGGACTTAGCCTTTTAAAACCTTTAGATTTAAGAAAAAAAAAAAAACCAAACCCCTTTTACCCCAATACATCTTTTTTTTATTTGCATGTTTGGTTTTAAAAAAGGGGGGAAAAACCCCAGTCCCCCAATTTGAAAAAAAATGGACCCCGTCATCCCCTTTAAATTTAGGGAAAAAGGGGTTTTTATCAATCCAAATGACTTTACTTTTTTCTCATCATTGTTAAATTCCTACAGAATAAAAAATTTACTTTTAATATTTACTGTTTATACCCGAAAACGTTTTGAAAGAACTTGGAGGTTAAAATTTGGGGGAAGGGTTGCAAGATTTAGTAGATTTTGAACCCAAATTTTTGGGGGGCCTTTCTTTCTTTTTTAAATTTCTCCCTAGCAAACCCTGATTTTTCATATGCAAAAATGAGTGCCCGAAAAAACAGATAGCACAAATTGAAGATGTCAAAAATTTTAAACACTGGAGTGCATATTTAAACCTTCCCGTTTTGACCTTGTCTATTTTTTTAGCCAAGGGGGTCCCTGTACTTTGGCCAAAAAACCCAAGTTTTTAAAAAAAAAGTAGCTACCCGGATAAAAAAAAAGTAAGCCTAATGAAAAAACCCTTACGGGCAAGGTTTTTTTCTGGAGGATCACCCGAAAATTTTGTAAAACTGAAGGAAAGCAAGTCGTTAAAAGCGCAATTTTGCGCAATTTTAAGCCCACAGGTTCACGTGATGAAGTTGCTTTCTCCCCGGATTCCCCGTCACAAAAAAACCCTTTTCGTAGATTTTTACCCTAGCAAAAAAAACGCCCCGGTTTCGTGACCCAAAAGGCTACATTAATAAAACACAAATTTGGGTAGCCTAAACAAAATTTGCCTGGGTTGAGGGGGGTTTCTTCTGCCCTGAATTTTCACAACTTTGGGTCACATTTGAAAATATGATTGAGAAAAAAAAAGCTAGTCAATAAAATTGACAATTCCACAAAATTGCAAGTCCGTGGGCTTATACATGTAAAATTTAAACGACATTTCATCCTCTCTCTACCCTCCCTGCCTCTCAAAACATCTGAGAATGTAGTTTTTGTGATTCGGTTTTACTTTTTCCCCTTCTTTCATTTGACTTAAAGAAATCTGTAAATTTTCTAAGAGAAGACGACAAATATTTTGTGGAGAACTCATATTTGACATTTAAACTTAATGATGTTCCTTATGTTCTTTTGCAAGCCTTTGGCTCATTAACCTTTTTCCTTGACACCATTTCTGTGCAGATTTCACGTCAAATTAAACAAACCTGTAAAAGGGCTGACGGCACACAAAATTCTTTTCAACTGACACGTCATTTTTAAATCTTTTTTTTTTTTTGTTCTTTTAAAAAATGTATCAAGGTTTGGTTGTTATCGGGGTCTTTTTTTGTAACAACCATTAATCGAAAGACCTAGATTGTTTCTCTATTCGAGAGAACTAACTTTGCAGACGCAATCTAGGACAAGAAGCGTGCTTAGTACGCTACTGGGGATCTCTCCCTCTCCAATAGCGTTTTGTAGCGGTGAGCTAAGACTAACTTCTTCCCCTACGTGGCCTAATAAAAAATGTCATAATGTTCAGTTGAACGAAATAAATTGCATTGTATATTTTGAGTTGGGGGAAAGGCTAAAAGGTAAAATATAAAACGGAAAAGAAACAGAGTTACGTCAAAGAGTAAAATAACCCTCCTCCGAGCAGTCCTAAACCAGTCAAACCTTGGAACTCTTATTTATCCAGATATGAAAATCGACGGAAGCCCAAAAGACCCGTTGGAACAGTGGGAAAGCCCCGTGCCGCCGAACCCACAGAGAGCCACTACGCAGCTATAACTTGCCCTAGATTTTTTTTGTAAAGGGTTTAAAAACATTTCCCTACGATTAGACACTCAAACGGTGTCATCGATAATACAATTTTTTGTCCAACTTCTACCATAAATTTTGAGCGAATCCTTTAATTCGGGGCTAAAATATTTTATTTAGTCTTTCCATGGTGACGTTATACTGTTGGCATTGGTTAGTTTTCATAGCACATGTGTACATATGCAAAGTTTTTGTGTAAGGTTTACATCGAGTTTAAAGCCGGTCTAAAACCCCTCAAACATTTGCCCATGAACATTGTCATAAATTGTAGGCTATGAAATATTTTCACGGATTCCTTTTGGCGAATGTGACATTGTGCACTGCATTCGCAATGTTCATGCGCCATGAATTTAATCCCCAACTTCTATGGCTTAAAATGTCCTTATTTGTTGATTTTGGTAAATATTTCTATGATCGAGTAATACGGAAGTTTAGGTGTTGATTCTTCTAACACGACCCTAAATTATGAGAAAATGATAAGAATAGACCGAAAAGTTTCAATCGTTTGTTGGAAAGATGAAACATGCAGTTTAATATTTCAACACCGTCATACATGTTGGATGTGGGACGTCGTTCAACTTTGTTGGGAAACCCGTCACAATCATGCATTTGCTCATGAGTATCGTCATACAATGGTACGATGAGGTCTTGAACAAATGTATCACCGTGTAAACGGGACTTAATGGCTGGCCCATGCAGTTATTTGCGAAAGCCAAATATCTTAACACTGCCTGACTGCTGTATTACCTTTTGTAACTGCTATAGCGTGCTTCGACAGTAAGGGCACAATATGCTTTTTTTTTTTTTTAATTTAATCGGAAATTCGGAACCATCACTTGCCAGCCAGTCGTGACCTGTATGTTAATGGTCCCATCTGTTGGTTACAAGAAGGAAGAGTAGTTGTATTGCAAAACTACCTGTGAAAATATTCTGTCATCGTTATGAGCATCAAACAAGACACTAGACTGCCCAAATCAGGAAGATGAGAGCATCTTGTATGATACCTTTAGAGATA